>BSBK01011893.1:0-218614 GCA_027943335.1 Chamaecyparis obtusa | reverse complement strand
GAATGATTGTCATTTAAAAAGGTGTTGAGATCTTTAAAACCAAGATGGATTCATGTTACAATAATTATTGTAGAAAGTAAATATTTTAATACTTTGAAATTTGATCACTTAATTAAATTTCTTATGTCTGATAAAAAAAGACAAAAAAACACATTTGGAAAAGATGATAAAATTTAATGCCATAATTTAAAAACAATCAAAACCAAAGTAAAGACAAAAACATGTTTCAAAATCTTTACTAATGGTGAAGAAATTAAATCAATATACAGTGATAAAATATGACAAAATAGATAAATATGATGAACTAAAACCTAAGAGAGGAATTTAGCAATTTATTTAAATATGTAAACCCATCAAAATGTGTCCACTTTGACTAATAATTTACCACTTTATTATATGCTTCAGTCGGCGTGCAGTTCCAGTAGCTGTGACATACTTTGGTTTCTGTTGTAATCTATTCTGGTTTCTCTCGTTTAATTCGATTCCAAAAATCTTTTCCTAAAATGAGACGCATTGACATGCTGTACTTTCTGCACGACATTTTTATTCTTCTGGAAATTCAAAGCATGAACATTTGAGATAAAATTACCATTCAAACATACAAAGCTGCAAGATAGCTTGTAAATTTTTAAAAAAATCATCAAATCCTGTGAAGCACAGTGTCAAATGACATCCGTTTAAACAGTCTCTGTGCTTTAAGGCAATTTTTTTACTTTTTCGTTCTCTTTTATTTACAGTTTGCTGTAAAGGACACCCTTATCAGATCACATTTGTTCAGCCATTTCATTAAACAATTTGACGTGCAATTCTAAATTTCTCTCTATTTTGTACAGATGTTTCAACATTACTTCCAGTTATGGAGTTTTTTCTAATTAGGTTTCTACAATCTATGGCAATCGTAATATGCTTCTGAAAGATTGTGTATCAATTTTTTCAACATCAATATTTGGATCATACTCCATCATCCATAGATGCAAGCATACTGGTCTAGTTCACAGTTTCAAATTCATCTTTCATCTGAGCGTAGCTTATTTTTAACAAGTTTGTTATGTTTGTCACTGAACATGCTCATGTCTGAAATATACTCAGTTTCAGACATATCAGAAAGCAAATTGATTACAAAAATAAAAGAACCGTCATCGACAGTGACAAACAGATGCTTCTTCTTAATGATTGATCAATAACTGTAATCCGAAATATACACACAGTTAAAACTAGAAACTATTATAAACTGTAAAAATTCATGCCAACCGAAAAAATGCCTTTTTTTTCCTTAATCCATGTAGATTCGGAGACTGGATTCCATGAGAGTCCGCCATATTTGTGATGATGTTATTCTCCTTATTACAGTCCTGCTCATGATATGCATGATCTGTGAATTTGTTTTCCTTGCTTCTCCTGTCATTTGTGATTTAATGATCTACTGGATGGAATGAAGAGAGATGTTTTGTAAGGACAGGGACAATCCCATGCCTCTGTGCCCTGTTTTGACATGCTGCTTCTTTTCATGGCTGGTGCAAGACCCAATAGAGAGCTGCAACCAGGCACCGTTTTGGGACATATCTGAAGCTTCTTCTGTGGTACTCAAGGAAGAGCTGCTGTTATCATTATATCTTTCCAATGCCACCGAAAGATCTGTTTCCGGCTGTCTTATATAATCCTCTATTACTAGACCATTCCCTCCATTGTTACCCACTGCAAGTGCTGTTTCTGAGGCATTGGAAGAAAGAAGTTGAAGCTGTCTCTGCCGCTGCATATTCATATAATATTGGTCCTGAAGTTTACCACAATTGAATGCAGTATTGGTGGATGAAAACCCAAACCCATTCAGATTTTCGTTGGAGCTTCTCTTTCTCACTGTTAAGGAAGGGTGGCTTGGGGAATCCTTGTATGGCAATGTTGCTCTTTCTTTAGCTGCATTACAATGGTCCTGGTGTTCAATGAAGCTCTCCACTCTGCAACACAAAAAGAACAAGAGACCGAAGATCCGATTTTTAATGTCAGTTCATGAACAATACAATTTTTTTAAGAATGATTGATAACACTAACATTAGATATGCCATATGACATACCTTGAGAAGACTCTGCCGCAATCACAAGAATGGCCTCTGGTTCCACAGGTCTTGAGGTGGGCTTTGTAATCAGACTGGACTGCATATCCCTTGGAGCACCTTTCGCACTTCCACTGCTTCTCAATACTGTGTTTCCGCCTGAAGTGTTTCTTGATGCCAACCAGGTCTCCAAGAGCATGGCAGGGGTTGTGGTGCATGCAGGATTTGTCGGGACAAATGTAAACACGCTTGCGAACTTCAGGTGTAGGCCTCTTTAGAAGCTTCCAAGGCACCTTGTGCCGCCGCCTGTGCATTTGCAGATTTTGGTCTCTCTGGAAGCCCTGGTTGCATATTTCGCATACATATCGATCAGATTCCATCAGAGTCTTCGGTGACAATGCCACCACCTCAGCATCTGGATCTGCCCATCACAACAAGATTTGCCACAATCAATTCCAAGAACCACACAACTCTGAGATTATCCAAAAACCAAAATGATCAAATTTCAAGCAAACAAGTATTCAGAAACACACAACTCTGAGATAATCTTTAAAAACTGATGAATTTCAAGGAAAAAAGTATCAAGAAAACAAGTATCAGGAAACACCCAACTCTGGATTATCCTAAAAGAATGATGAAATTCAAGCAAAGTAAGTATTACCGGGTGTTCCTGCAGGGCGGCGCTTTCTTTTGCTTTTGCTGTTGGTGGGAGAAATCGGAATAGGAGAAGAAAAATCGGTATCTGGTATTACTTGTGTGTAGAGAATAGTGGCTGCAGTTCCTGGTGAGGGTAAGGCTGTCATATTGGACAAACCAACAATACAGATGATTATAATGGAAACCCACACAATAATATGGCTCTCAGTCTCTCTTCAAAAATCCTATTTTCTTATATTCAATCCATAGGAGACTATCTGATTCTTGCAGTCTAAAAAATTCTTCTTTATTGTATCTCTAATTGTCTAGACTGTTGCATCATATCAGACAAATCAACCATACAGACGATTACGATAGAAACCCACAAAAGAAAGATAAACTGGCTCTTGAGTCTGAATCTTTCTTCAAAGCTATTATTTTCTTATATTGATGCACTGCAGTCTAAAATAGCTCTTCTTTTTCTATCTTTTTTTATCACAGTGCAGTTTATAGGGCGTGCTATTTGATTTCCGCAGTCTAAAAAACTCTTAGTTTGCTATATTTCTGATTAGACTACAGCTTATGGAGGGGCTATCTGATTCTCTCAATCTGGGCTATCTGGTTTTCCCAATCTGGACTATCTGATTCCTGCAATCTTAAAAAAACTCTTCTTTCCCTATCTCTCTAATTGCCTGGACTGTGACATCATTTGCAATTGAAAACAGAATCAAAACCCCAAAAATCCAGCTGATCTCGATCTGAAGCAGTGGATTGAATGAGTAAATGGGATGAGCTCCAGCGGAACAGCAGCTGACAGAAGCCAACTGGAATGGCCCTTACCACAAGAATAATGGGCTCTGTAGAAACTTTGCAGCCTTTTCTACTCCTATCATAATTAGTCTCTGCTCCTGTTCTTCCTACTCACATAAGTTAAACGTTCTAAAAGTCAAGAGAAATTGTCTGCTCTCTGCATATGCAAAGGAAGGCGGGCCAAGTTAATATATGAGCTCTGGTACGTTTTATCCTCCGTCGTAACGGAGGTGGTGTGGCGGCCTCCGTTTGAAATGCATGTAAATCGAGATTGAATTGAATCCATTTGCTAATATTTTAGTTAGTTTCCCTTTTCTGTCCACTTTCCTCTTCTGCTTGGGTCAGCGGGCCGATGGAAAATTTGCTGGATTAGTAGGGAATTACGACGCATGCAAGAGCACGTAATAAATGAGACAAATCGAGCGTAATCGATCACAAAATCTACATTTTTACTACCCTCGTTTGAAACAAAATTCCCAGGCGAAAAAGTAGGGGAAAGAGAAAAAGAAAAAAAAAACGTAAAAAAGAGAGAAATCTCACGAAGGTGCACACTACGACATGATTATTGATTGCATTTTTGTGTAAACAAGCCCCTCGTGGTAATATGAGCTCGGTTGACAATTACAGCACTACACATGATGTTCGTGGGTTCCACTTCCATGGGACCTTTTTGTTTGATTCCTTGCCTCCTCATGGTCTTGGAAGATTTAAGAATTCAGTCTTCATATAACCCCTTTTTAATGTATTGAACAAAGTAATTCTTTTCGAAATATTGATTAGGGTATGTTCATTGAGTAACTCAAATAAACAAGCTCATTTTAAACAGTTTGGGTTGTTCTTATGATTGAGTTAGATTTCTTATAGATCAATAGGAAGTTTGAGCATTTGGTACTTGAAAGTAGGACCTTTTATTTGCTATTGGAGTGCTTTATCAATTGAGCTATTGTCCCTTGCGACCAATTCATTATTGGTTCATGCGTGGCTTTTTTCCAACACCTAATTTTAAGCCATTATTTAGGTGCTTCAAACTCCTAACTTGGCTTTGATATATATTTTGACTTACAATTCAAATGGGTCAACAAAGACTCAAATCTAGGACCTTCCATTAGCTATTGAAATGCTCTACTAATTGAGCTACTAGCCCTAATGTAGCTAGTTCAATATCGCTATTGGTGTGACTTATTTCCAACATATGTATTGTCTTACATTGCTGAATTAATTGTCACACCTCTGAGAATTGATTTCACGGTCTAATTGTTGCTCTAAGTGAAGATGCTAACTCGGAAGTTCACTAGTACCTATGGGTTTTTGTATCATGGCAAATTAACATGCCTTATGAAAGCCAGATCCAATTCCCTTGAAGGTCGTTGTTGGACTAACCACCATATTTCTATGGAAATGTGAAACACAAGGCTCCTAGTCTGACTTTGATACCACATGTTGAGCTACAACTAAGGTGGACTAACTAGGAATTGATACTTGAACCTCTCATTTGTTATTGGAATGTTCTACTAATTAAGCTACTAGCTATTTTATGATTAATCCATTTTAACTTATTTCTTACATTTTTAAATTAATTGTCACACCTCAAGGAATTGATTTGGTGGACTAATTAGTGCTCTAAGTATAGATGAAGGTGTTGATTTGGAAGTTTTCTAATACTTAATGGTTTTCGCGCGATGAAAAATCAACACACCATATCAAAGCCAAATTCAATTCCCTTAAAGGTCGGTATTGGACTAACAACATATATGGAAATGTGATACTTGGGGTTCCTAATCTAACTTTGATACAATATGTTGAACTGCTACTTAGATGGACTAACTAGGACTTGATACTTGATACTTGATCCCCCATTTTTTATTGGAGTGTTCTACCAACTAAAGCTAATAGTATTTTTATGATCAATCCATTGTGAATTATTTCCAACATATACATTGTCTTAGTTGTTGAATTAATCATCACACCTCGATGAATTGATTTTGTCGACTAATTATTGATTGAAGTATAAATGAAGATGCTAATTTGAAAGCTCACTCAAACTTGTGCATTTTTGCATGAAAGCAAATTGACATGCCATATCAAATTTATATTGAGTTCTCTCAAATGTAGGTGTTGAACTAACCACCATACTTGTAGGGATATGTGTTGAATCGGTCTCCTAGCCTTACTTTGATACCATATGTTGAGTTACAATTCATATGGATCAGCGAAGACTGAAATCTAGGACCTTCCATTTGCTATTAGAATGCTCTACCAATTGAGTTGCTAGCACCTTTGTAGCTAGTCCATTGTTGGCATGGGTGTGACTTATTTACAACATATATATTGTCTTATATTGTTGAATTAATCAATCATCACACCTTTCATAATTAATTTTTTGGACTAGCTACCGCTCAAAGTCTAGATGAAGATGCTAATTTGAAGTTCAAATGTGATTCTTGAGGATCCTATTTGACTTTGACACCATATATTGAACTACAATTCAACATGATTAACTAAGACTTGAACCTAGAACCATCCATTGTTGTTTGAGTGATGTACCAACTAAAAAGTGAATTCTTTTGTATCAAATGCAATAACTATTTCCTAGCCAATCAATTATTAATATATGTATAACTTACATTATCAACTTAATTATCAAACTCTCAAATATACTAATTTGAAAGTTCGCTAATACCAATGTCTTTTTATGTGATAGCAAATCAGCATGCCTCCGGATTCAACTCCACCAAAAGATATGTTGTACTAGCCACCATACTTCTGTATCTCCATGTGGTAGACTAACTACCTCTCTGACCATAGATTAAGATGCCGATTTAATAATTCACTCCCTCACAGATATTAATATAATGACAAAATTCTGACAGTAAATTTGAGCTACTTTAAGCAGTTCTACTGTAAAAAGCTATGACCGGAGTGTCCTGGCAAGTAATAGTGTAGGGTCCGGACTTTTATTCCTGACGAAATGCAGCTTGTCCAGTGGCGCGCAATAATTGATGCTTTAATGATCTGAGGGCGTTCAACTTTGACGTTATTTACTTGTTTCTTATAAACCCCACTGTGTGGCGTACGCCTTACAAATGATGTCATGGTATTAAATACATTAATCTAATATTGCCAGACATTCTGAAATAAGCTCCCAATTTCTTAAATATATCTCTTTATACACGCGAGATATTCTTTGTTGGCCCGAGGGCTTAATTGTTGAAGACCTTCCCGTGCCAAAACTAAAATCTGTCAAGACCTTCAAATTTCAAAGGAGATTTGAGACAAAATTCAAACTTTTTTGGTTGTGGACGGTCCAAATCAAGCGGTGGCCTTTGGTTGTTAGAAGCGTGGAGACTTGCCATTCACTTGTGGGTCTGTGTGAACATAGACTAATTGTTTTTTCTAAATTCTTCCTTATTGTCTCCATCTAGGTAAGGATTCAATTTTATCATTTTTTAGTCAAATTTATTGACTCCTATTTCATAAGTAGTGACTCAAAAGAGTCCTATCTTATAAAAATGAATGGTACACTTAACACTTATTGCATCTACGTGATGTTCATAGATGATGAAAATGAATAGCACGCTTAACACTCATTGCATCTAGGTGATGCTCTAAAATGCGAAGCATTGGACCTTCATTGGAAGACGCTCATCCCAATATTAGGGGAAGTGTACCGGTAGTTGTCATAGAAAACTTTGTGCGCTCACAGATCCTAATTGCTATATTGGATTTTGACATTTTCTTTTGTTGTCTGTGTATGCAACTTAGCTATTCATAGTTGTTGTTCTACATTTTGGATAGTAACGATGTACGTTGTGGGATCCGTCATGCATTCAAGGGTCCAAAAGTGGTCATTTCAAATTGTCCTTAGATACCTACTTAATGATGCCCTAATAAACCATGCAATACAACCTCCTCAAAATTTGTCGAATACTTATGTGCAAATGTCCTAGTAGTCATGTACTATATGTACCAACAAAGTTGTACAGCTCATCCAATTAAAGTCTACAAATTCTAACCGTTGGAGATAGAAATGGGTGCTTATTGGTACATGTGAATTTTATTAATAAGTTTTTACTTATTGTCTATTTGCTTTCTTTAAAGCTAGTAATTGAAGAGTTGGATGCGTAAGGAGTGAATAGAAATTGGAACATAGATAAATAACTAGATAATTGGTACTCTTGTCCTAATGGTTCTAAACAATCCATATTTAATGAAAATGAATAGTACACTACCATTCATTACATCTAAATAATATTCATAAAAATACAAGATTTCGCACAATGTCGCCCATCATAAATCAAAAATTATAAATTATCTTAATCGTGGATCTTCCAATTCAAGTGGTGTTCTTGGCCTGGCCTTTGGTTGTTAGAAGGGTGGAGACTTGAGCCATTGCCTTGTTGGTCGGTGTGAACACAGGTAAATGATCTTCCAAATTCTTCTTCACTGTCTCCATCTCCGGACCCAAATAAATTTAATGCGAAATCCCCAAAATTCAAATCCTCTGGAGGGCGTGTGAAGCATGATTGATTTATTCTCCACGTGAATTGGCGTGCATATTGTCTCCCAAGACGCGTACATTCTGGTCTAGAGAAGGACCATTGGAAAGCGACTCCGAGGTAAAGACTTTAGAGATGTTCGAGATAGGACGTGATATATAAATACACAAATACACAAAAATTTCATTCATTTCTGCTGTGCCTGCTACAATATTCTTACGTCTCTATGACGCCACTCGCCACTTCTTCGATCTTAATCAATTTCGATCGAGTTTCTTTTGTCTCATTTTGGTCGAGGGGATTTTGTTCAAGTTGTAGAAAGTGAAAAGAAAAAGTCCCCACAAATGAATGATGATGCCTACCAATCTATATGCTTTTCACCTTCACTTCCGGCTTGAGCAATATAATATTAAACCCTAGTCCAGGCCCACACGTGTGCAAGATAAAAGACGATTTGACTACCCAGTACTGATTTTTTTCTTCTTGGTCCTTCCGTATTGGAAACAAGATTGCTAAAGAGAGCAGAAAGCATACGGTCTTTGTCGCCACCTAATCATAACTGCACTTCAGGAAGTCTTACCAACCCGGGAAGTATAAAGTTAAAGCAATTACAAGTCGTTTCTGCTGCATCCATTTGAGGCACTAGGAGTTTTCTAAAATCCCATATCAAGAGATCACTCCTCCAACCGTTATTGATTTATTGGGACAAGCTAGATAGTATATTTGAAGAATGGATTCGTTTAGGTGATTTATTTGAAATTTGTTAGTAAACATTATATTATAAGCTTTGAATTTGTTTTGATACTCAATTCATTAGAAATCACACTAACAAGATTAGCAATCATTTTAAACTTTGATTTGTTTTGGCCAGTCATATAAACTCGTACTAGTAGGAGTAGCAATTATTCTAAGCTTTGATTTGTTTGGATCTCTCATTTGAAGTTGTACTGGCAAAAGTAAGAGTCACTCTAATCTTTGAATTGTTTTGGTCACTTATTTGAAAGTATACTAATAGAAGTAACTCTAACATTTGATTTGTATACATCACTCTTAGAAATCGTACTATTAGGGGTAGGAGTCACTCTTCTAAGCTCTAGTTTGTTTAGGTCGCTTATTTGAAATCATGCTAGTAGGAATCAATCTAAGCTTTAGTTTGTTTAGGTCACTTATTTGAAATCATGCTAGTAGGAATCAGTCTAAGCTTTAGTTTGTTTAGGTCACTTATTTGAATCATGCTAGTAGGAATCAGTCTAAGCTTTGATTTGTTTAGGTTAGTCATATAAAGTTGTACTAGTATGCATAGGAGTCACTCTAAGGTTTGATTTGTTTAGGTCACTTGTTTGAAATTGTACAAACAGGAATCACTCTAAGCTTTGATTTGTTTAGGTCACTCTCTAAAATCACAATATTAGGAGTAGGAGTCACTCTTCTATGCTTTGTTTTGTTTAGGTCACTTATTTGAAATTGTTCTAGTAGGAGTCACTTCAAGCTTTAATTTGTTTAGGTCACTCATATGAAATTCCACTATTAGGAATAGGATTCACTTAGATAAGCTTTGAATTGTTTAGGTCGCTCCTCTAAAAATTGCACTAGTAGGAATAAGAGTAGGAGTCATGATCATCTTTGATTTTGTAAGGTCACTCATATAAAATAACACTAGTTGGAGTCACTCTAAACTTTTATTTGTTTAGGTTATTCATCTAAAACTGTACTATTAGAAGTAGGAGGTACTCTAAACTTTGAATTGTTAAGGCCACTCATATGAAATTGTGCTAGTAGGAGTAGGAGTCATGTGCTAAGTTTTTATTTTTTTACATCACTCATCTGAAATCACACTAATAGGAGTCACTCTAAACTTAGGTTTGTTTAGGTCACTAATCTAAATTTACACTAGCAAGAGTATGAACCACTCAAAGCATTGATTTGTTTAGGTAATTCATATGAAATGACACTACTTGGAGTATTAATGTGATTTTGGATGAGCCTACAATGAGTCACTTTACGCTTTGGTTTGTTTAGATCACTCATATGAAATCACACTAGTAGGACGAATACAATTTCTGAAAAGTGACCTAAATAAACTAATGCCAGTGCAATTTCAAATAAGTGACCTAAACAAATCAAAGCCTAGAGTGGCTCTTATATCTATCAATACTCCTACTAATGCAATTTCATGAGTAGCTTAAACAAATCAAAGATTAGATTGACTACTACTAGTACAATTTTAGATGAGTGGCCTAAACAAACCAAAGCTTAAAATTTGTTGTAAACATATTGATATCCATATAAGAAGAAATAAAAGAAATCTTGTATCTTCGCATTCACAAAGAATGCTAGATTGTATCAGCTAATTGCCACAATGATGTATACATTGTCCTAGTGTTTTCTTCTTCCCTGGACCATCCACTACAAACTGAATTTCATTCTCTTTCTAAATATCTCAGTTTCTATCAATTTATAAAAATAAAAAGTCATTAGCTCCAAGCTTTTCTTCAATCAAGTATACTATGATATGACAATACTTTCCAAACGCAATACACGCTGCTCAGTTTTCTATTCTACGATAGATCGGACCCACTCTATTTCCACAATAATTTATTCCAACCCTACAATGTTTAACTTGTCAAACATTCCCCTTTCTTGTTTAACAATATAATGGAATTGCTACATTGTTCTCAACTAAAAGTTTCAGAAGAAAATGACAACAACATCATCCTGACCAAGATTCCTCACGTAAAAGCAAATGGCCCACTTTTCCACTAAAGTGGCCGACCAGTGAACGTATCATTGGCAGTGGTGCCTTACGCTATAAGAGAGCCTAGACATTACCACTGTAAGAACAACCCTACTCCCAAACAAGACAAATCATTCCATATTACACCCATATTTGATGCATCTAATTGGCAAAAACATTACATGTATGTATGTCCAAAAGATCATAAAAGTTAGATTTCTTCTATATAAATGTTTTTACTTGTACAATCTTTGATAACGATGAAAGTGTCATGAAGCACATTTTGGGTGTCAGTCTCCAGCGATAAAGAGGCAATCCACTTTCCGACCTTGTGTATATCCTCTGCCATTTTCATCTTTTTCTTTATTTCTGCATTGTTTCCAAATACAGTGCTTAATCCCTAAGAACAAATACAACATCCCATATTGTATATGAGAAAAAGTAACAGAAGTGGACCTACTTTTCCTTTAAAAAGGTGAGCGTGGAGCCTAGGCAACAATCTCTCTGACTCCCATTGCAAAAGGATAGAATTAAATATGGATGTAATGGTGGACAGCAGGATAATTCTTTTTGATCTTACGAGGAACCTTCACCTTGGCATAGATTTAATATTTGTTTAAACAAAATCTCAATGACTCTTTTGTGATGTGATAACTCTTTTTCTATGCTCTCTGGAAAGGAAAAGAAAATGGATGCCAAATGAACAGACCAAGATTTATTGGCATGAGTAGGAAGTCAACCTTCGGTATAGAATAAAGGAATAATGAATAATCTTTCCAAGAGAGGCCATAGATGTGGGTATATTGAGGATGCTTACATTGGATGGTTGATGCATCGAAGGAACTTCTTTTGCGCTAAATTAATGTCTGGCTTGTGTTCTAGAATGGACAGATGCATTGCTGAGAACTTTCCACAAAAACTCTTTTGTGGTTTAGAATAACTTTCTATGGAAAATTCCAAATTATGTGAAGGCCCATCAAAAGTATAAGCATTAGTTATTGTAACTGAGTGTTTCATTGCCAATAGTTTTAATAGAGAGAAACAACAGATTTGTAAGATTATATTAGTATTTGGACTTTTTTTTCAACTCATTTTATGTTTATCTTGATAGAATAATTTAGCAGCATAATGTATTAACAAGGGTTATATTTTTGTGATTGGTTTTCACTTGCTTACACTAGTTATTTATTTATTATTGTGTTGGTAGTGGACCAACGTCTCTCGCAGGGTTCGCGAAATGGCTTAATCATCTCCTGTGTCTTCTATAAGTCTAGTGGTTGTATCGGACATTAACAAGTCAATCTTTTGGTGCAACAACAACCACTACTTGTAACAAGAGGTATCAGAGCCAGGTTACAATTTCAAATCCATGCAAGCCATGACGAGTGACGCTGGGAGGGGGATTGTTGGCAGTGGGCCAGCATCCCTCGCAGGGTTCGCGACATGGCTTAACCACCTCCTGTGTCTTCTATAAGTCTAGTGGTTGTATCGGGCATTAACAAGTCGATCTTTGGGGGCAATGACAACCACTACTTGTAACATATTGTTGGTTGCTTCCCACCTTAAAATCAAGATTTTACTATTAGGCATTAGGACTTGGGTGATATTCATATGCAAAGAGTTTTTATATGAAGTGTTTATTTATAGTCTTCCTTGTTGTAATCTACATGGAGTTACCAAAAATTATGATATAGTTGGTATGGTGATTCCTATATGATAGTGATGTTATTAGTGTTGCGGTACATATTATGTGTTGGTTCACATGTGGTGATGTTATAGTAGCAAATGCAAAGCATTGGGAAGAAGAACTCACAATTGAATATGAATTAAGTGTTATTAGGGCACGAACAATAATGCAGAATCGCATGCAACATACTTAGTGCATATACAACTTGGAATTATAAGACAATTTAATGCCATGTAAGATGGCACTAGATATTGCAAATAGTCCAAGTTTGTGTTATGCTAGTGTGAGCTACTACAAGAAAAGATCCCCTAGTGAGAGTTATATTATTGACATGTATATGTACTAGCAATGTAAATGTTGTAACTATTGTCTTATCATAGGGTGTATGCAGGATCATGGTATGCCAAACTATGACCTTCAGTGGCAATGAAATTTCAACAAAATAGGGTTAGATAACTTGACGTAAAAAGTTGAACAAGTTATCAACCTTATATCAAAAAGATGTGAAAAGATAATTTGTAGGAAATTGAATGTAGTTTCTAAGCTACTAGTTATTTTTTGAAAAAAAAAATTTATTTGGTGAAAAATTGAAATTTCAATACAATAGTACATAAATTTGAAGAAAAAGATAAGAAGTAGGTGTATGTTTGACCACCCTAACCACAATCAAATGATACTATTTTTATAAAATTATAGATATAATTAGAGTACTCATGTTCGGATGTGACACATATTTTTGTGTAATTTTATTCTAGAGAAATAATTAATTATGAAATTTTTGCTACAAATTTTTCAAAATAAAATAAACTCTTGTCTTTGACCACCTTAACTTGGTCAAACTTTATATATTTTATTTTATTTTTTTCTTATAGTATGCGAAGCATAAAATGTGACATATGTTTCAAATTTGAAAAATGTTATACCATTTGAAAGTTATAGATGTTTTTCAATCAACCTATCAATCAGGACTTTAGATGTAATCCAATTAGAAAATAAATAGTAAGTATTTATTAAACATTGGTGGAAAGATGAGAATCTCCTCAAGACACCCTTTTCATTTCATCAATTTGAGATTATTAAAAGTGTCATTTATAAGGTCAAAGTATGGAAATGAAGGGAGATTTCCAAAACATATTTTTGGGGTTGACTTTCTAGATTTGGCATTGCCAAGTCAAAACCCAAAGAAATCTTGAGGCAAATCTTTGGGTTGGTGATTTTTGTCAAACATATGTGATATCAAATATTGATGTACATATATTATTCTTATATATAATATAACACTACATGTTATAATATTATGATATTATATATTATACTATAATATTATAATATTATAGTATACCATAGTGTTATAATCTGGATCAATACTTCGCACCTTCTACTCTACTATTATCTTTCAACTATCTGACATACTTAGCAATCACAAATGATTGCCTATAAATATCTTCCTCTAAATGATATAATCAATTTGGCCTATTAGAACCATCTTGAAATCATATTAGAGAAATAATACAACTCTCCAATAACATCTCAGTCGGCTATACTAAGCACACAACACAAATTAGGACCGTGCAACTCCATATGAGTAGACGCATCACTTCACATTGTCGGCTTCACCAAATTAACTGATACTTTCTTCTCATGCTGAACTACATCATGTGCTTTTAACCAAATATTATTAACTCCTCTACAAACACTAATCCAAGAATGCATATCCAAATGATAGGTGCAACTACTACAACAACAAAAATAATGTCGACTCCATTTGATAAACTCTGGAAACTGTAACTGGCAACTAGAGACTTCATAACTCAACCTGTACTGCACAACTAACTTTGCATCCATGAACATGACTTTACTAACATGTCTACAACATACATATAAATGTGCAAGGTTCCATTACAACCATAATGCAAATCACATACTAAACTCTTCCTAGGACCTTTCAGGAACACTCACTGATATGAATAACTATATCATTGTCTTCACTCAGAATCAACCTTTGCGTCTATGATATCATGCTGATAACATATCTAGGAAACATATACTCAAGGCTCTCTTCATCAGGCTTTCACACATGTTGCTTACCATATGTTGTCATCAATGACAAACATACAGTCAACACTAGCTTGCTGGAAAATCTCCAACAATCTCCCCCTTTGGCATTAATGGCAACATATGGAATGAAAAACACCACCAATCCAATTGTACAATTATTTTCTAATATTCTCCATTTCCTCAAAAAAACTCCCCCAAGGATGAATCCTCCATCTCTTACTATTTTTTTTCTTCTTTCTAAATACTCACTCCCCCTTTCTACAATTATTTTATAACACTCTCCATTTCCTCAACAAACCTTCCTCAAGGATGAATCCTCCATCTACTGTTGAATGCTCTGAATATCAATTATTGTATCCTCTTACTATTTTTTTTCATGACTATATACTTAATCCCCCTTTCACATCAATGGAAAAGAGTGTCAATCAATTAAGCATTGGTACTACTCCTGAAGTAGAGTAGTCAACCATTCATTAGTCACTGAGGACTAATGCACTCTTGCAAACTCTAATAAGATTCAGGGAAGGGAATTACTCCCAGCTTCTCCCTAAGATACTCAAATGTATCCTTAGGTAAAGGCTTTGTGAATATGTTTGCTAGCTGATATTTTATGCTCACATAGTCCAATTTTACTGCTTTCTCTACAACTTTCTCTCTTAGGAAGTGATATTTTATCTCAATGTGTTTAGTCTTTTCATGCATCACCAGGTTCTTTGACATATTGATAGTTCTAGTGTTATCGCAATGAATAACAATAGGCTAATCAATCTAAATTCCAAAATCTTTTATCATCTGCTTGATCCACACAATTGCAGAGCAATTTAATGCTACTGTAACATACTTAGCCTCTATTGTGGACTAAGAAATACATTTTTTCTTCTTACTTGTCCAAGTAACAAGTCTATCTCCAAGAAATACTACTCCTGAGTAATCTTTCTATCATCCACACAACCTACCCAATCTACATCTGTATATACATGAAGTTCTACATTTTCCAAATTAGGATACCATAAACCATAGTCTATAATTCCTCTCAAATATCTGAAGATCCTCTTTACTACCATAAGATAACTTTTTTTAGGATCTATTGCAAATCTTCCAACAATACCAACTTCATTGGAAATATTAGGTCTACTGCTGTTGAATCATCTTCTTTTGAAAGATTTCATCCTGTTATCATAGGGGTACTTACTGGCTTGCAATCATCCTTCTTGAACTTCTTCAATATCTCTTTCACATATTTAGACTGATTAATGAAAATACCTTTGTCTATTTGCTGCACATTCAGTCCCAAAAAGTACTTGATAGGTCCAGTGATGCTCATTTCAAATTCGTTATGCATCTCCTTAGCAAATTCTTCACTAAGCTTGTCATTACCACCAATGATAATGTCATCAACAAATATAGCAATTAACAATAGTCCATCAGGTGTTTCTCTTATGAATAAATTACAATCTTCTACTCCTTTCTTGTATCCAATCTTAGTCAAGTATACATCAAGTCTTTCATACCATACTCTAGGGGATTGCTTAAGTACATAGAGGGCTTTCTTCAATCTACATACCATATCAGGTCTATCTAATAAATTAAATCCTTCAGGCTGCTCTATGTATATTTCTTCCTTCAACTCTCCATTCAGGAATGCTGACTTGACATCCATCTCATATACCTTAAAGTCTTTGAATGTAGCATAGGCTAGAAACAACTTGATGGCTTCCAATCTTCTTATAGGTGAAAATGTACCAGAATAATCAATTCCTTCTCTTTGTGCATATCCTTTACATACTAGTCTTGCTTTATTTCTTACCACAGTTCCATCTTCATTCATCTTATTTATGAATATCCACTTGGTTCCAATCACATTCTTATCACTAGGCCTAGGGACCAATTCCCATGTATCATTCTTAATTATCTGATCTAGCTCTTCTTTCATTGCTTTATGCCAATCTGAATCATTGCATGCATCTTCAACACTTAAGGGTTCAATCTGTGAAAGTAAACATACCTAGTCATTTGCTGTTGAACTTTTTGCTTTTGATCTTGTCATGACTTTACTATTCTGATCTCCAATGATGTCTTCCAATGAATGATATCTAGATGTGAATTTTGGAACATTAGCTGTGACTCTCTCATTTGAATTTTGTGATTCTTCTTCACTAGTTTAAGGGTCATTGACTAATACATCAATGTTGTGAAACATTTCATCAACAACTGTTTCTCTAGTGGTAGGTCTAGGTTCTTCTTCAATCATAGGAGCATAATCATGATATCTTTCTTGAATCATGAAATTATCATCAATCTTAACATGAGAACTTTTAATGATCTTCTTCAATCTTAAGTTAAAACATCCATAAGCTTTTCTTTTACTAGAGTAACCAAAAAAAATACCTTCATCACTTCTAGCATAAAAATTTCCTATAGCTTCATCTCTCATGATGTACCACTTGCTTCCAAAATTCTAAAGTATTTGACTATAGGTACATTCCCAAACCATAGCTCATAAGGTGTATTGTTTGTGCTTGGCCTCAATTGAATTCTACTAATACTATAGACTACAGTATTGACTACATCTCTCCAATAGGTGTGTGCAACCTTTCCTTCAATCATGATGGTGTGTGCAATGTCAAGTATGATCCTATTCCTTCTTTCTACAATTTCATTATTCTGAGGGGTTCTAGGAGATCTTAGTTGTCTCTTTATCGCATTTTCTTCGCAATATTCATAGAATCTGTCAAAGGTGAATTCTCCTCCTCTATCTAATCTTAGACATTTAATCATCAATCCAGACTCATTTTCAACCTTGGCTTTGAATATTTTGAATTTCTCAAATGCTATGATTTATCTTTTAAGAACGAAACCCACATCATTCTAGAATAATCATCAACAAACAAAATAAATTACCTTTCACCGTAGTATGATCTTGTTTGAGTTGGTCCACATGGATCTGTATGCACTAGATCTAATTTTTTCTCTGCCAAATTATGCTTGCTTCTGAATGAATTTCTCACATGCTTTCCCATTACATATTCCCTACATATTGTATCAACTTGTTTTGTTTTGCAATGTTAGGAAGGTCTCTTACTGCCTTTACATTGCTTATCTTTACTATGTTGTCAAAATTGATGTGACATAGTCTTTTATGCCATAACCAACTATCATCTACTTTAGAAACAAAACAACTTGCTTCAGGATTAAGCTAAAAAACATTACCTTTAGTCTTTGAACTTGATGCAATCATTTGTCCTTCCTTGTTATTAATGATGCACTTTTTGTCTTTGAATTCCAATTGATATCATTTGTCAAGAAAATGTCCAACACTTAGTAGGTTATGCTACAAACCATCAACATAAAGAATATCATCAGTATTGTTCTTTCCATCCAAGGTGATAGCTCCTCTACCTATGATAGGTTTAGGAGTGTTGTCTCTAGATCTAACCATGCCACCTTTGTATCTATCCATATGTACAAATCTATCCTTGTCTCCTGTCATGTGATGTGAGCAACCGCTATCAATGATCTAATCTGTCTTGATGTCAACTTGTGAAATCAGTGCTAACTCTTGTTCTTTCTTTTCCTCTTCAAGGTTCATTTCATCAAACATTTTCTCCATATCTTCAAGAGAAATGAATCCAATTTCATCTTCTATTGAATCTTCATTTGATACTCCATCACCAACATAGTAACATTATTTTGTATACTTAGGCTTGTAGTTAGTTTTGAACTTCCTGACTCTTATAGGACAATTAGATGCAAAGTGACCAATCTTGTTATATGAAAAGAATTTGAATGGTAACTGACCTTCATATTTCCCTTTTCCTTCCCTTTCTTTCTTAGAAATCAAAGTAATGAAATTATCTAGTTCTTTCTCTTCATCATCATCATCAAAATTACCAGAAGTGTTCAAGGATTTCTTACCATGGACTGAGGCTTTGAAGGTTGTTTCACTTTTAGGCTCTGTCTTTAAACTTGATATCTCGAATGTTGAAATCTCACTGATTAAGGCCTCTCTTTTGAAGTCTTTTGAAAATTTCATAGTCTCATCTAGGATGTTTATCTTGCTCTCATATTCTGGTGTCAAGGTAGTCCTCAACTTATCCATTATGTCTTTTTTGGAAATCTCTCCACCATTGTTTCTGATTCCTGCAACTGCTTCATTAATCCTTTGATTGTAGGCTCTAATTTTCTCTTCAGGTAGCATATTCAATGTATTGTACTTTTTCTTCCATGTCTTTCTATGCGCATTCTTGGCTTGGATGTCTCCTTTAAACATGTCTTCTAGATACTTCCATATCTTGTAGGCTTTATCAACTTTCTTGATCTCTGAAAACTCACTGTCAGACAATGCACTGATAAGGGTGTCTTTGGAAATAGCATTCTGAGTGAACATCTCCTTCTACTTAAGAGTTTCATCTTCCTCTGCAAGATCTACTAGAGAGGGAATCTGAACTTCTTTGGTAGCTACTTCAAAAATATCTAAGGCAGCACTGCAAATGTGTCACTATTTTTTTCTTCCAGTCTAGATAGTTCTCTCAATCAAACTTAGGACTTTATTTTCTAAAAAATGCCATTTGATCAACCTCAATTTATTAAACTTTCTCTCTGAGGCACTTGGCTCTGATACCAATTGTTAGGAATAGTCCCAAGAGATAACTACGAGGGGGGGGGGGGGGGGGGGGGGTGAATCAGTTATCTACAAGATTCAATTATTTATCCAATTATGTATAGAATAACATTAAGCATAAACACAATAAGATAACACTTAACACAACACCACAATTTTGGTTACGTGGAAACCCAAATAGGTAAAAACCCCAGGGGGAATTAGCACCCACTATAAACTGCACTAGAGTATTATGATCCATGCTAGAAGATCTCACAACCCTATTAGGATTTGATCTTTACAATACATTAAGTATAGTGACTTGGTCAAGGGTCAGACCCTATTAAGATTCTTTTACAATCAACCCTATTAGGGGTGAGGACACACTATCTGGGAGCACACTTCTCAAAGGGGTGAAGGCTGCAACCATTTGATTAACAAATACACACTATATCTGGATTTTTGGTGAACTATGAGTAGACCTATTTTCTTAATCAGTTCCAATGAATAGCATACACTCTCTAATTTTTCACATAGACCTTCTACTGATGGCTCAATACTTTGCACCTTCTTTTCTGCTCTTATCGTTCAACTATTTGCCATACTTAGTAATCACAAATGATTGCCTATAAATATCTTCCTCTAAATGATATAATTAAGGCGGCCTATTAGAACCATCCTAAAATAATACTAGAGAAACAATACAACTCTCCAATAACATCACAGTCAGCTATACTAAGCACACAACACAAATTAGGACTGCGCAACTCCATATGAGTAGATGTGTCGCTTCACACTGTTGGCTTTACCAAATTAACTGATACTTTCTTCTCATGCTGAATTACATCAGGCATTCTTAACCAAACATTATTAACTCTTCTACAAACACTGATCCAAGCACACATATCCAAGATAGGTACAACTACTACAACAAAAAAAACAATGTCGACTCCATCTGATAAACTCTGGAAACTATAACTTGCAACTGGAAACTTCATAACTCAACCTATACTGCACAACTAACTCTACGTCCATGAACATGGATTTAAAAACATGTCTACAACATACATATAAATGTGCAAGGCTCCATTACAACCATATTGAAAATCACATACTGAACTCTTCCTAGGACCTATCAGGAACACTCACTGATACATACAACTGTATCACTGTCTTCACTTAGAATCAACCTCTGCATCTATGATATCATGCTAATAACATATCTAGGAAACATGTATTCAGGGCTCTCTCCATCAGGCTTCTATGGATGCGTCTTACCATATGTTTTCATCAATGACAAACATACAGTCATTCTAGCTTGCTAGAAAATCTCTAACAATTATAACCATATTGTGAATTGCATACAAAACATTGCTTGCGAGACTATGAGGAGCATTGCTATTACAAACAACTGCACAACTATCTGCACTCAGAATAAACCTTTGCATCCATGATATCATGTTGGTAACATATCCATACAACATATTCTCAAGGCTTTCTGCATATAACTAAAACACACACTACTTACCATATGTTGTCATCAATGACAAACATACAGTCAACACTGGCTTACCGACAAATCTCCAATAGTTAATACATTCAAATGCCACTTGTCCAAATATTGTTTAAATATGTAAAGCTATATCCTTATAAAAAATTTAATCAATAGTTTATAAAGATATTAATTTCTAGAAGAGAAAAGCATTGGGAAGGAAAAAAGGATTAAAAGAGGACAAGTCTAGGTACTAAGAAAAAGAGGATAATTTTATAATTTTCATTGTAACAAGGGAGTGGAGCAGAATTTTCCTTTGTAGAAAATTTTTATTGTATAGAGTTATGAGTCTATGTATTCATGTTTTGGCATTGAAAGAATGGAGAGGTATTTCTGAGTCTGTGAATTTATAAGTTCTTTCTTTAAATTTAAGTCAAGTTGTGTCTCTATGTAATTAATTTTAGTGTCATTCTGTTATATTAAATGTGTATGCATTTTATTCTAAACCTATGAATTTAGATTAAATCATCCATTGAGAAGGATTTGCTACTTTTTCTCTCTCTAGTTATCATTTATCAGTGTTGAGAGGATTGATCTGTGTATCTCCCTTTCTGCATTTATTTAATCTAGAATATAAATTTCACGTCCATATCATAGCTATAGATGGATGGTTGCTTGCCTTCCTTTCCTTCTACTTAAAGGCATAACTAGTCATTTAATTCATTGAAAATTCAAAGAAGATAATTGTACCTTCATATTAAAATTCAGAGAGCACTTGCACATAACCATTACAAGAGACTCAATTGTTAGTTGCATATTACGTATTCATGTTTGGACATTCAAGGATCATTTTGAAAAGGGTTCTATGAAAAGAAAAAATTGTTCACTAACAAATTTTTGGTGACTCCACTGGGGATCTAAAAAAAAGACCAATGCTTTCTTCTCCCATTTTTGAAGCATCTATGTGCATAAAGAGATTGACAAATTTTTGTTCAATGTAGAAATATTTTGGTGAAAAATTCTAGTGTGTTATGGCTCTGGTTGTAGCTCATCCATGGGGGCTTAGATTGGACCATTTTTTTGCCTCGATATTTGACATTGCCTAAAAGATCAAAAGAATATCTTCCTTAGTTTGTTGGATATAAGACACAAGATCCAGATGACTACATTAGAGAAATTACTATTGCACATGGGATTCTTGGAATGCAAGAAGATGTGTTTGTCAAATGTTTCCTTGAGAGCCTTGTTGGAAAAGTTGCAGAATAGTTTCAAAATTTGCAAGGAGCCTACATTACCTAGTGAAATGATTTAAAGGTAAAATTATTGGAAACTACAACTGAAACAATTTATTATATTGTTATTGATGTCAAACCTTAACTGGTGAGACAATTTCTATTGAGTAGACTACCATAACTTTTGATTGATGAAGAGGAGATAACAAGAGGACCTAGTGAAATGTTGAGTTATGAGAAACTACAATGGGTACTTGATTAGTTGGCACATTAGCAAGGTAATGTTTTGTTTATCTATAACACTAAGTGAAGAAATCGGTTATTTTGAAGCTTAGAAAAAATTAGGAAAGAAAGTCTAAAGTATAGGCTTAACTGACAAAAGAGTAGAAGATTAATAAACTGGTCCAGGAGCACCTAGGTTCTTGGCCAACCTAGCTCTTAGACACCTAGTTTTGGCTTGTACTAACCTTGGCCAAGTCACTATCCTTTAAGGAATTTTGCTTTTGTGTCTTAGTTAGTGAGTGTGTTTGAGATCCAATAAGGTTCTTAGGTAGTTGGATCAAAGTCCTAGTGATGGTCTCTTTAGACAAGGTGAAGACCCAAGGGATATGGCTTGTATGCCATTAGATGTTGTTGTTAATATGATTTAGAACAACAAAGAGGGGAGGTGAATCAGTTGTTCTCAGGTCTAGATGTATAAAACAAACTTTAAAACTCTTCAAAAAATTAGATCTAATGCCCAACAACTACTTGGTCATTACTGATTGCGTAACATAAACATATAACAGTGCAGTCCACTTATCAAATAGCATCTAACTTGTAAAAAACAAAAATGTTCAAACCAAAACATTCACACAAGTATCAACACCGGGATTTATAGTGGAAACCCAATTTGGGAAAAATCACTTTGTAACATGTTACTATTATGTTCACTCTTCTAAAGTGAGGTCGGTGAAAAACCAACCCTGTCAAAGGTTACAAACACACTGGCAAGTGTGACCCGGTTAGAAGATTTAAACCACTTTGTTAAAAGTGCACCTTGTTATAGGACTTACATACACTCCATTAGAATGCAACCTTGTTCAAAGGATTTATACCTATGACTATTAGGTCAACCTTTGTTAAAAGGATTTTGACTGTCACAATGGTTAGAAAGTAGCAGTAATATTGATCTAAAAAACATACAACTCAATTTGCAAATATCAAATCCAATTCCGTACACATATGTTGGCTTACTAACTGTGAACCTTTACCATCCCCACCACTGATCTTCTCATAACTCTCTTCAAGCAATCATAACACTTCTCCTTCAGCCTTCTCTGCTTAGATAGTCAATAACATCAACAACACTTCCAACATCCTCTCTCACTCAACCTCTAGCTTAGGTTTCCTTAATACTTCCTCCATTAGGTCAATACATCTTTTTCCTCTTAATCTCCTTCGTAGATCTTATAGTTAGGTCATATTCATCGAATCTGTCCTACTTTATGTTCTTCGACTATCCTTCTAGAAATATCTCAAATCTCTCAATAGATTTACAATAAAATATTTTACAGTGAATTAAATACTTTCATACAATCAATAAATAAAGTCAACATGTTTTCCATAATCCAAGAATTCAATGATGTCAGCTAGAAATCTTAATTCTTCCTCAAATGCAAAATACTGATGCTCGATCAATACTGTGTTCAACTTCTCGGTCTTCACTAGAAAGCTCGGTCATCTCAAAAATTATTTCCTAAGCTACTACTATCTTCCTTGGCAATTAACTGATGTTTGGTCAACATTGAATTTACTCGGCATATACTAGCTCGGTCGACACTAACAACACTCGGCTTAAACTAGATTTCTTCACTTTTTCTTGGTTAATCGTACCATTTTAGTCTTCATTCTTACTTAGATAAACAATGCATTATCTTATCATTGTGCCACATAATCAAGTACTCATTGAAGTATGAAGATAACTCAACCTTTCCTTAGGTGCTATTGTTACCAACCTTACCTTTCCCCTTAGCAACACTCAAATATATATAGTACTTTCTTAAATAGCAAGTCTTACCAGTTAAGGTTTAACATTAAAGACAATACAACAATTGCTTCAATTGCAGTTTCCAATAGTTGTGAATCAGTCAAAGGTATGTTTTGACTATGAAAATGAGTTAATTGAGTGTAATAAAGTTGAGAATGGGTCTTATAAGTCTTAGGATTGTCTAAAGAGTCTGTTCAGACCTCATGTTACAACTTTGAAAGAAATTGTAAAAGTTGTCATGACAACTTTGCAATTTTGGCAAAGTTGTCATGACAACAAATTTGTCTTAGGCCTGTCCGAAGTGTGAGAGTTAGTTATAGGTCTAAAATTGACCAAGCTAGGCTGACTAACCCTATATATGGCTTGTTTTTATCAGTACCTAAGGTTGGACATTATTTTTTTGTGACTACTTTTTAGATTTTCTTCACTGGTGTGACTGTACTCATGTTGGTTTGAACAGAGAGCTCAGTCATCCTTAATCATGGATTGAACCAGAGAAAAGCCTTTTCATATTTTGATACTTCATGTTTTTTTTAGCATATTAGAGCTTTTTTTGGGTTTATTAGTTTTCTTTTGAGCATTGAAACTTAAAACCTCCTCTGAGACCAGCTTGCTAGATTGTTTAGAGTAGAGGCATTAAAGATGGCTCTAACTTAGGTTTCCATGGATGGTTTTGCACGAACACCTAGAATATGTTAGAGAATTGTATATACTATGTAAATATGTATTTATATTCTTTAGTTTGCAAATGAAATATTTTTAACAGAAAGCCCTAGGCGAGCCAGAGCTAGCCTAATTAGGGAACATGCTTTGATCCAATAAATGGGAGTAGGCTTGAGGATTGGGAAAGCCAATCCAACTCCAGAAAAGTGTTCTATGATTATCAATGACTCTATCCTATGAAGGAGGGATCATGATCAATTTGGAAAGGGGTGGAAATATCAAACCCTCATTAAGAATCAGTGAGGCTTAATTAGGCCTAAAAACAAGGATAAAAGATAGGAAAGGGTTGTACGGAGAGATTGGAGGCATAAGGTTTTTGGAATCCTTTGTATCTTCGAAAAGGGTATCAGGAAATATGATCTTTATGACCACTTTTGAGGAAATTTTAAAAGTTAAGCCCTAAAATGTGAGTTGCAAGACCTACAAGGACTCAGTAGCCTTTTGGACTAAGTTTAGGAGATTGAATTGTAGGAGGAAGTTTCTTAATGGTGGAACACCCCAAATTGATTCAAACTAAGAAAAATTGAGTCTTCTCTCATGTCTATTACTTGGAATCAAGAATTGGAGTGAAGGGATGAATTCCTTAGTTGAATTCATATGAAGAGTTGTGGGATCAAGAGTGAGTTAAAACCCTTGGTAGTGAGATCTTGTGGATGAGAGTAAATAAAGAACCCTAAGATAGGTCAAGAGTAGGCCTAGGTAAGTCCTAGAGGAAGTAGGGCTAGTTTGAATAAGATCTCCCTATCAAATTGGTATTAGAGCCATTGAAAGGCTTGGGTAAAGGTGTATGTCAAAAATAAGTGAATCCATTAGAGGTAACACAATGGTGACCAATGCTAAATTGGCCAGAGAAGTAGTTGAACAAAAAGAAAGAAACGGGATCCTAGAGGAGACTATGGAAGCTTTGAAAGACAAGCTTGATGAAGTGGCAATGACCGCTGGTAGAATGCAAGAGAATATGGCAGTTGAAGATGAGAAAGGAAAGCCTTAGTTGATGAAGATTATGTACCTGAACCTGATCCACCTATCCAAGAAGAACCTTTTCTAAAATTCATCAAGGCATTGGGAGGAAAAGCATTAGAAGGGATACCCTTGTTCACCGAAAAGATGGATTCAGAGCTAGTGATGGAGTGGATTGAAGGGATGGAGAATCACTTTGAATGTGAAGGTGTCTTAGAGGCACAAAGAGTGAAGGTGGCCAAATCAAGGCTAAGGGGACCAGATCTAACATGGTATAAGTTCCTTCAAGAATAGAGGGAAAGAGAAGAGAAAAGACCCATTGTGAATTGGAGATCTACGGTCACCAAGATTAAGGATAATTATCTGCCTAAGGATCATGAGATCCAAATGTATAAGAAAAGACAAAATCTTAGACAAAAAGAGATGGATGTGGATTCATATACCGAGGAGTTTCAAAAACTCTATTTGAGGTCCAAGGTTCAAGAAGAAGAGAGTATCCGTGTTGCTAGATACTTGGGAGGATTAAGATGGAGTATCCAAGAAGAGATTAGTCTTTGGACTCCTACTAATATCCACAAGTGCTTCCAATTAGCACTCAAAGTAGAAGAAAATAACCAAAAGAATAAAGACTCTAACTCAAAAGATAGAGGTATAGGGAGAGACTCTAGAGGACATAGAGGTGTTTATGTTGGTAAGAGCACTAAACCTAGAAATTAGGGAGACTCCAAGCTATTTGAACAAATCAGTGAACCAAGTGTAAGAGGGAATTATGGCAGAGGTAGAGGATTCCAAAGTGGTAGGGGAAGGTCAAGTGGATTCAGTAGGGGATCACACTTTTCAAGTATGAAGTGTTATAATTGTGGACAGCTAGGCTAGCCTACCTATAGGTGTCCTGATAAGGCTTCTATTTCTCAAGGAGAGAAGAAGATAACATATGATCAAGATGAAGAAAGTAGTGTGAAGTCACCTGAAGTGAACTTGGATTCAGACTATGGAGAGAACCTCATGGTTAGGAGAGTTCTACTCAAGGAACCTATCAAAGAAGAACCGAAACATAGGAGGGCTCTTTTTAGGATCAAATGTAAGATCCTTGGCAAAGTTTGCAAAGTTATCATTGATTTAGACTCAACTGATAACATCGTATCAGAGGACTTAGTCCAAAAACTCAAGCTTGAAAGGATAGCTCACACTCATCCTTATAAGGTCACTTGGCTAAATAAGGGGCAAAATGTTCTAGTGAATGAACAAGCATGGGTAGACTTCATGATAGGTAGCTACCAAGACAAGATGCTATGTGACATCCTGCCAATGGATGCTTGCCATTTGCTACTAGGAAGGCCATGGAAATATGATCAGGATGTTGTTTACCATGGAAAGAGAAATGTGTATAACTTCAAGAAAGATGGAGTGACTTATAAAATTTAGTCACTTGTGGAGGAAGAAGCTACAAATTTTGTGAATCCTAATGTACTCTTGATGAGTGGGAAGGAGTTCTGGCATGAACTCATGGAAGAGGAAGGAGTAGGACTAGCCATATTCTTGAAACCTAAGGAGGAAACCAAGGTTCTACACTCTACATTGCCTAAATAAGTGCAATAATTATTGAATTATTTCAAGGATATCATAAGTGATGGGACACCAGCCACTCTTCCTCCTCAAAGAGAAATCAGTCATCAAATTGACTTTGTACCTAGAACATCCTTGCCTAATAAAGCAGCCTATAAAGTGACCCTAGACTAGAAAAAGGAGATTGCAAGGTAGATTCAAGAGCTTCTTGATGAAGGGTTGATAAGAAAAAGTATTATTCCATGTGTTGTCCCTATGGTTTTGGCACCAAACAAGGGAGGTAAGTGGAGTTTATCTACTGATTCTAGGGAAATCAATAGGATTACCACTAGATATAGATTTCATATCCCTAGAATATAAGACCTTATGGATTGTCTTGGAGGGTCTCATTACTTTACCAATATTGACCTTAAAAGTTGGTATCACCAAATTAGGATGAAAGAAGGGGATGAGTGGAAGTCAGCCTTCAAAACTAATGAGGGTCTTTATGAATGGTTAGCCATGCCCTTTGGGCTTACAAATGAACCTAGTACATTCATAAGGTTAATGAATGAGGTCCTAAAAGACTATATTGGTAGGTTTGTTGTGGTGTACCTAGATGACATTCTCATTTTTAGCAAGACCAAGGAAGAACACATGCATCACCTAGAAGTTATCCTAAGGATATTACATAAGGATAAACTAGCCATCAACCTAGATAAGAATGAGTTCCTTAAACAAGAACTAGTGTACCTCAGTTTTGTGGTGTCTAAAGGTGATCTTAAGATGGATCCAAGTAAAGTGGAAGCCATAGTGATTTGGTCCACTCCTAAAATAGCAACTGAAGTGAGGAGCTTCCATGGATTATCTCAGTTCTATAGGAAGTTCATAAGAGGATTTAGTGAGATATGTGCACCTATGCTAAACACTATCAAAGGTGGAGCTAAAACCAAGTTTGTTTGGACCAAGGCAGCTCAAGAAGGGTTTGAGAAATTAAAGGAAAGAGTAGCAACTCAGCCTATATTGGTATTACCAAGTTTTGACAAGTTGTTTATTATTGAATGTGATGCAAGTAACATAGCAGTGGGAGTAGTCTTGAATCAAGAAGGGAGACTGGTTGCATTTTTCAGTGAGAGGTTGAATGAGGCTAATTTAAAAAATTCCTCATATGATTTGAAGCTCTATGCATTGATTCAAGCACTTAAAAAGTAGAGGCACTACCTATTACATAAAGAGTTTGTAGTCTATACAGACAATCAAGCATTGAGATACATTAATACTCAAGATAAGCTAAGTCATAGGCACATCAAGTGGATGGAGTTCCTCCAATCTTATACCTTTACTATCAAGCATAAGAAGGGCCTTAACAACAAGGTAGCTTATGCCTTAATCCAAAGGTTGCTGACTGTCCAAGAAATCCAGCTTCAAAGCATTGGTGTGGAAGGATTCAAAGAACTCTACAAGGAGGATGAGGACTTCTCCAAAGCCTATAAGGTATGTGAAGATTTTGAGAATCATTTTCATAGTGAGTTTGCTGACTACACATTGCAGAATGGTTTTCTATTCAAGGGTAACCAGCTATGTGTACCTCAAGGTTCAATGAGAGAGAACCTTATACAAGAAAAACACAATGGCAGCCTTAATGGACACTTTAGCTTGAACAAGACATTAGACTTAGTGCAAAGGTTCTACTATTGGCCCAAGATGCCAAGAGATGTAATAATATATGTAGAATAATGCATTTTTGTCAAAAAGCTAAGGGCACATCTTAAAATGTAGGATTATACCAGCCTTTACCAATCCCTAATAGGCCATGGAAGTGTCTACATATGGACTTTATAATTAGTTTGCCTAAGACAACTACTAGTTTTGATAGTGTCTATGTGGTGGTAGATAGATTCAGAAAAATGAGCCATTTTATACCATGAAAGACCACACATGATGGAAGATATATAACACATCTATTCTTCAAGGAAGTGGTAAGGATACATGGCCTACCAATCAGCATAGTATCAGATAGAGATGTCAAATTCATGGGGCATTTTTGGAAGACTTTGTGGAAGAGATTAGGAGCCAACCTTGCTTTTGGGTCAGCCTATCATCCTAAAATAGATGGAAAAATAGAGGTTGTTAATAGGGTTTTGGGAAACCTCTTAAGATTTCTTACCAAGGATTATGGACAAGTGTGGGACCAGGTGTTACCACAAGCTGAATTTTGTTATAAGGAAGCATAAACAAGTCTACCAGAAAGAGTCCATTTGAAGTGGTGTATGGCATGCACCCAAGAGGTGTGTGTGAGAACTTGGAAATCAAGGGGGAGTGAGTGGACATGCTGAAGACTTTTCCCAATCCCTACAAGAGGTCCATGAGCAGGTTAGAAGGACATTGGTAGAAGAAAATCAAAAAGGGAAAGCTAGAGTTGATGAAAGGAGGAAGGATATTCAGTTTGAAGTTGGAGATTGGGTGATGGCACATCTAAACAAAGTAAGGCTTTAGAAAGGAATAACTAGAAATCTTCAAATGAGAAGAGTTGGACCTTGTAAGGTGCTAGCCGAACATGGCTCCAATGCATATAAAATAGGCTTGCCTAGTGAACTTTCTATCTCATCGGTTTTCAATGTTCAAGACTTGGTGAAATACAAAGGACCAAATGTGAAGGATGAAGAACACAAACCATATGTTCATGATGATGTTGAAGAACTCAAAATACCAGTCCAAGTGAAGCCTTAAGCTGAGAAGATCCTAGACTCAAGGGTCAAGAAACAAACTAGACATGGAGTGTACATGGAGCACCTTTTGAAGTGGAAGTCTCTACCTGAATCAAGGGCTCAATGAATTGAATAAAATAGCTTCAATAAGTTAGGTATTGATGTAACACTCTTGTCTCCTAGTGTGACTTATTTTCTTTTTGCAAGGGGTTATGGTGTAGGAGCACCTAGGTTATTGGCCAACCTAGCTCCTAGACACCTAGTTTTGGCTTGTAGTGACCTTGTCCAAGTCACTATCCTTTAAGGACTTTTGGTTTTGTGTCTTAGTTAGTGAGTGTGTTTGAGATCCAATAAGGTTCTTAGGTAGTTGGATCAAAGTCCTAGTGATGGTCTCTTTAGACTAGGTGAAGACCCAAGGGATATGGCTTGTATGCCATTAGATGTTGTGAATCAGTCAAAGGTATGTTTTGACTCTAAAAATGAGTTAATTGAGTGTAATCAAGTTGAGAATGGGTCTTAGAAGTCCTAGGATTGTCTAGAGTCTTTTTAGACCTCATGTTACAACTTTGAAAGCAAATTGTAAAAGTTGTCATGACAACTTTGCAATTTTGGCAAAGTTGTCATGACAACAAATTTGTCTTAGGCCTCTTTGAAGTGTGAGAGCTAGTTATAGGTCTAAAATTGACCAAGCTAGGTTGACTAAGCCTATATATGGCTTGTTTTTATTGAGACCTAAGGTTGGACATTAGTTTATTGTGAGTATTTTTCAGATTTCTTCATTGGTGTGACTGTACCTGTGTTGGTTTGAATAGAGAACTTTGTCATCCTTAATCATGGATTGAACCAGAGCAAAGCCTTTGCATATTTTGATACTTCATGTTTTGTTTATCATATTCAAGCTTTTTTTGGGTTTATTAGTTTTATTTTAAGCATTGAAACTTAAAACCTCCTTTGAGACCATCTTGTTGGATTGTTCAGAGTAGAGGCATTAAAGATGGCTCTAACTTAGGTTTCTATGGATGGTTTTGCATGACCACCTGGAATATGTTAGAGAAATGTATATACTATGTAAATAAGTATTTCTATGCTTTAGTTTGGAGGGGAAATATTTTTAAGAGTAAGCCCTAGGTGAGCCAAAGCTAGCTCGGTTAGGGAACTTGCTTTGATCCAGCAAATGGGAGAAAGCTCAGGGATTAGAAAAGCCAATCCAACTCTAGAAAAGTGTTCTATTATGATCAAAGACTCTATCATGTGTAGGAGAGCTAGTGATCAATTTGGCAAGGGGTGGAAATATCAAACCCTCACTAAGAATTAGTGAGGCCTAATTAGGCCTAAAACAAGGCTAAAAGATAGGAAAGGGTTGTATAGAGAGCTTGGAGGCATAATGGTTTTAGAATCCTTTGTATCTTTGAAAAGGGTATCAGGAAATATGATCTTTCTGACCACTTGTGAGGAAATTTTAAAATTTAAGCCCTGAAATGTGAGTTGGAAGACCTACAAGGACTTAGTAGCCTTTTGGACTAAGTTTACGAGATCAACTTGTAGGAGAAATTTTCTTAATGGTGGAACACCACAAATTGAATCAAACTAAGAAAAATTGAGTCTTCTCTCATGTCTATTACCTGGAATCAAGAATTGGAGTGAAGGGATGAATTTCTTAGTTGAATTCATATGAAGAGTTGTGGGATCAAGAGTGAGTTAAAACCCTTGGTAGTGAGATCTTGTGGAGCAGAGGAGATTAGGAAGAATCCCTCAGTGTGAAGGGTCTAAAGAACCCTAAGATAGGTCAAGAGTAGGCCTAGGTAAGTCCTAGAGGAAGTAGGTCTAGTTTGAAGAAGATCTCCCAATCATAAACTTTAGTGTAATATGAGTGATGCTATTGTTGACCAAGCGCAATATAAGCTGAGAAAATTTAGTTTCAACCGAGCATCAGTAATACCGATTATTAGATAATAACTAAGCGAGGAAAGTAACTACCGAGAATAATAGTTTTAGTGATGACCAAGCTATCTAGTGATGAGTGAGCAGAAGAACACAGTGATGACCTATTATTAGTATTTTACAGTTTATGAAAGAATTGAGATTCCTAGCTGACATAGTTTAATTATTGAAATATGTAAAATGTGCTAAAGATAATAATGAATGACCTAGAGTATTTAATTCATGGTAAACCATTTTATTACATGGAGTCAAAGATAATTTTTAAGAAGTATCTAGAAGGATAAGGAGGAGAACAAAATGTTGGAAGGATTTGATGAGTCTGACCTAAACCTAAGATCTACAGAGATGATTAAGCATCCAAAGATTAAGCTACCTAATCAAGGAGGTATAAGGATGGCCTAATTGTAGGTTATACAAGAGGTTGATTATGTTGATTGGTGAACCTAAGAAGAAGGCTAAGAAGAGTTGTGAAGAGCTGAGAAAAGTTGTGAAGTGGTGATTGCTTGAAGGGATTTTTTAGCAGATAAGAGATGGAGATGATAATTAAGGCCAATTAGTAGATTAGAATATGAGATACAATGGATCTATATTAGAAAAGTGATTTTTTTGTATCAAATAAAACCTACTGTTACTTTCTAACCATTGTATTAGTTAAAATCCTTTAATCAAGGTTGACCTAACAGTCATTTGTAAATCCTTTAATCAAGGTGGTATTCTAATGGGATGTTCTTAAGCCCTCTAACAAGGCCACTTCTATCAAGGTGATTAAATCCTTTAATAGGGTCACACCTAGCAGTGTGTATTGTAACCTTTAATAGGGTTGGCTCCTCACATAGCTCACTTTAAAAGAGTAAAAATTAGGTAGCATGTTACTGGTGATTTCTCCCAAATTGGGTTTTTGCATAAATCCTAGTGTCATACTTATGTGAATGTTATTTGATGTATTACATTTTTAAGAGTTTTATATCTACAAGTTGATTACTTTTGGACAATGGACTGCAATTTTATGTTACTGATTATACTCTATAGAGACCAAGTGGATTGCTGAATAGATCTAAATTGGTTAAAGTGTTTGAAGTTAAATTGGTACATTTGACCTGAGGATAATAGATTCATCCCCCCTCTTAGTTATTCTAAAATTATTTTAACAATTGGTATCAGAGCTTGTGGTTCTTATAAGGAAAATTTTGAAGGTACTTGAAGCTAAAGGTAAAGATGTACAAAAAGGAGGTACGAAAGTTGAACAAGGAGAACTTCCTTGCATGGAAAATTTTGATGAAGTTACACCTAGCTGGAATTGGCGATGCAACAAAATACTATGTGGAACATGAATACATAAGAGTACTGACACCTTTGACATCCCAGCAGATGAAGGAAAATCAAGAACACAATCAGGAAATGTTAGAGATTGCATCAACCCTAAGTTATCATGAATATGAAGACATCAAGGATCATACCAATGCAAAGAAAATGTGGGACACACTGAAATCTATCTATGTGCTAATAGGCAAATTTGAAAGCTTGAGAGATAATTTTGATGAATTGATAATGTTATAAGGTGAAACTATTGTTCAATATTGTGTAGAATTAAAGAGGTAGTGAATGCTATTAGAGGAGATAATTGAAATATTGATGATGAAATTATTATTTTCAAGGTTTTGAGAACCTTACTTCTTATTTATGCTATTAGAGTTTCTGCAATACAAAAACTGAGATGTGGTCTTGGTAACAATTTAACCTTGGAAGGTCTTGTTGGTAGACTTACTTCTTTTGAGTTGTCAAATTTTGATAATTTCACTACTCATAATATTGAATATGCATTCAAATCTCAAATGGTTCTTTAAAAGTCTAAGAAAGACAAAGAAAGATGTGCGAGCAGCGACAGTGACACTTTGAATGATGATCTTGATGATCTTGAAGCACTTATGGCTAGAATTCTACTGAGAGGAAAAGAAAAATTCAAAGGTAAACTTCTTATAATCTATTTCTCATGCAATAAAGTTGGTCATATTGCAACAAGATGTCCTGACATGAATGTCAAGGATGAGAGAAGGGAAATAAAGTACAAAGACAAAAGGGATGACAAAGATCACATAAGGTATAAGGACTACAAGGACAATGGAAAGAAATGTTTTTATATTGCTAAAGAGAAACCGATAGTGAATCTGATGAGTCTGATGATTATTATGTAGAAGTTGTTTATGTTGCTATGAAAAATGATTCCGATGAAGATGAGAAAAATGCACTTATTTCATATGTATGTGAGTAAAGGTGATGGATTGATAATTAATATTGGTTTCTTACATCACATGACTAGTGATAAAAGTAAGTTTGAAACATTAAATCATTACAAAGTTAGTAGTGTTAAGTTTGGTAATGATGCACTGTGTCTTGTGAAAGGAAAAGGATGAATAAAATTGAATGATAAGATAAAATGTGACAATGATTATTGGGTTGAAGGTATTAAAAATAATTTGTTGAGTGTTGCATAGTTAAACAGTTCTAGTTACCGAGTTGAATTCCATCACAAAAAGGCTAAGATATTTGATGCCATTGATGAACTAATTGGAACTGGAGAATAGACAAGAGGTAATTTGTTTTATCTAGACCTATCTGATGAGACATTTTTGTTTTCACAATTTGATGATGTATGGTTATGGAATAAGAGGTTTTGTTTGTTGGAAACTACAATTGAAACAATTGTTATATTGTCATTGATGTCAAACCTTAACTGGTAAGCTAGTTACTATCTAGGAGAGTATGATATCTTTTGATTGATGAAAAGGATTTGAAAAGAGGTGATAAAAAGAGGACCTAAGGAAAGGTTGAGTTATGTGATACTTCAATAGGTACTTGATTAGTTGGCACATTGATAAGGTAATGTATTGTTTACTAAGTGAAGAAGAAAGACTAGAAACATATGCTTAACTGAGCAAAAGTAAATAAATCTAGTTTAATTCGAGTGATGTTAGTGTTGACCGAACATCAATAATTGTCGAGTCACAATATTTTCCAAGAAGGAAAGTGTTAGCGATGACCGAGATACATAGTAATGACCAAGGAGATGAACAAAGTATCGACGGAGTGTCAGTATTTTACATTTTGAGAAAGAATTGAGAATCCTAGCCGATATAGTTGAATTCTTAGGATATGTAAAGTGTGTTAACATTATTAATGAATGGTATGAATCATTTCATGTATTTTAAATCATTTTATTATGATTTCAAAGAGAATTTTGAAGATGTATCTAGAAGTAAAAGAAGGAGAACATAATCATGGAAGGATTCAATGAATCTGACCTAAACATAAGATCTATGGAAGAGATTAAGCAGAAAAACATTAATCTACCTAATCAAGGAGGTATAAGGGTAACCTAATTTTGAGGTTATAGTAGAGAGAGAGAGAGAGAGAGAGAGAGAGAGAGAGAGAGAGAGAAGAGTTTGATGTTATTAAATGATGAGTCTAAGTAGAATGATGAAGGTGAAGCTGTGAAGAGCTGATTAGAGTTGTGGTGATTTCTTGAAGAGAATTCTAAAAAGATTAGAGATGGAGATGGAAATGAAGGTCAATCTATAAATCAACATATGAGTGAAGTGGATTTGTATTTGCAAAATGATTTGTATATTTTTAGATCAGAACCTACTGTTACTTTCTAACCATTCCATTAGTCTAAATCCTTTAATCAAGGTTGACTTAACAATCATTATATAAATCCTTTAATCAAGGTGACATTTTGATGGAATGTTCTTAAGCCTTGTAACAAGACCACTCTTAACATGGTGATTAAATCCTTTAACTAGCTCACATTTAACAGTGTGTATTGTAAAACTTTGACCAGGTTGGCTTCTCATAGAGCTCACTTCAGAAGAATGAAAATCAGTAGCATGTTACAAGTGGTTTTTTCCCATATTGGGTTTCAACTATAAATCCTAGTGTTATACTTGTGTGAATTTTATTTGATGTGAACGATGTTGAAAATTTTATATTCCACAAGTTAATTACTTTAGGACAGTGGACTGCAACTTTTATGTTATTGGTATATGCTATAGAGATGAAGTTGAAAGCTGATTAAATCTGAGATTGTTGAAGAGCTATAAAGTTGAATTGGTACATCTAGACTTGAGGATAACTGATTCACCTCCCCCCTAATAGTTATTCTAAAATAACTCTAAAAATTAGTATCAAAGTTGTTGCTTCTTGTAGAGAAAAATTTTAAAGGTACTTGAAGCTAATGATCAAGATGTACAAAAAGGAGGTACCAAAGTTGAACAAGGAGAACTTCCTTGTATGGTAGAGTTTGATGAAATCACATCTAGCTAGTATTGGTGATTTGGTAAAATACTATGTGGAAAATTATTATGTCATACCTATTTCACCTTTGACTATTGAGGAGATGAAAACAAAACAAGAATACAATTAGGAAATGTTGGAGATTGCATCTTCCATAAGCTATCCTAAATTTGAGGACATCAAGGATTGTACTAATGCAAATAAAATGTGGGACACTCTAGAAGCTCTCTACAGTGGGGACACAAATGTACTAAGAGCCAAATCTAAAAGCCCAAGAGGTAAGTTTGATGAAATGAAAATGCAAGAAGGTGAAAATATTGCTTAGTATTATGGTAGAATTAAGGAGGTAGTAAATAGTATTAGGTGAGCCAATGGAAACATTGATGATGAGATTGTTATTAGTAAAGTATTGAGAACCTTTCTTCCTATCTATGCTATCATATTTTGTGCAATACAAGAATCAAGATGTAACCCTGCTAATGTGCTAACTTTGGAAAGTCTTGTTGGCAAGCTTAATACTTTTGAGCTGTCTAATTATGATAATTTCACTATTCATAATATTGAATCTACATTCAAGTATCAAATGGTTCTTCATAAGCCTAAGAAGGAGAAAGAAAGATGTGGGAGAAGTGAAAATAATAGCAATAGTGATAGTGACACTTCTGATAATGATATAGATGATCTTGAGGCACTTATGACTAGAAGGCTAAAGAGAGGAAATGGGAAATATAAAGGTAAACTTCCTATTATCTATTTTTCATGTAACAAAGTTGGCCATATTGCAGCAAGATTCCCTGATAGGAATGACAAATATGAGAGAAAGGAAAACAAGTACAGAGACAAGAGAAATGAAAGACATCACCAAAGGTACAAAGACTACAAAGAAAAACTTAAGAAATCTTGCTATATTGCTAAAGAAAAAGTTGACACAGAGACTAGTGAATCTAATGAATGTGATATAGAAGTTTTTTATGTTTCTATGAAAGATGATACTGATGAAGATGAGAAAACTACACTTATTTCATAGGTTAGTAAAGGTGATAAATGGATTATTGATAGTGGTTGTTCACATCACATGACTGGTGATAAAAATAAGTTTGAAATCCCTAATCATTACAAAGGTAGAAGTGCTAAGTTTGGTAATGATGCACCATGTTTTGTGAAAGGAAAATGATCAATAAGATTGACTGATAAGATCAGATGTGATAATTCTTATTGGGTTGAAGGTCTTAACTACAATTTTATGAGTGTGGACAGTTGAGCAGTACTCATTACCGAGTTTAATTTCATCACAGAAAAGATAAAATATTTGATGCCACTAGTGAACTAATTGGAAGTGGAGAACAAACAAGAGCTAACTTGTTCTATCTAGACCTATTTGAAGAAATATGTTTGTTTACACAATTTGATAATGTATGGTTATGACATAAGAGGTTGTGTCATGTGAACTTTGACAATTTTGTAAATATCAGTAAGGCAAAGAAAGTTAGAGGTTTTCCAAGATTGAACAAACCTGATAATGTGATCTGTAAATAGTGTCAATTGGGAAAAATGACAAAGTCTAGTTTTAAGAACAAGACATATACTTCTGAAAATATTTTGTAATTGGTTCATACTAACCTTTGTGGACCTATGAGTGTACAAAGTTATTGTGGTGATAAGTATTTCATTCTATTTGTTGATGATTATTCTAGAATGATGACTGTAATGTTTTTAAAAGAGAAATCTAATGCATTTTAGTTGTTTAAGTGGTATTTGGAAAAGGTTGAAAAAGAAACTGGTAAAATCTTGAAAATTTTGAGATCTAATAGAGGAGGAGAGTTTATATCAAATGAGTTCAACCTATTCTGCAATGATCGACTTGAATAAAGAAACAAATGTCTACACCTAGGACACCACCACAGAATGGTATAGTAGAAAGAAGAAACAAATCAATTATGGATTCGACTAGAACACTAATGATTGAAAAATATGTTGCACAAAATACTAGCGAGAAGCTATAAGTACAATAATTTATACCTTGAGCCGAGTAGAAATCAAGAAAGGTACAAATGCTACACATTTTGAGTTATGGTATGGATATACACTTAATGTGAAGTATTTTAAAGTCTTTCGGAGTAAATGTTATATACTGAAAGACAATAGGAATGGAAAATTTGATGCTAAAAGTGATGAAGGCATGTTCCTAGGATATTCCACTAAGAGAAAATCTTACAAGTGTTTGAATTCAAACACTAACAAAATTGTGGAAAGTGAAAATGTTAGAGTTGATGAATATGCAAAAAATAATGAAGTTGAGTGCAAGAAAGAGCCTGAAGATTAAAAATATTTTATATACATAGAAGAAGGGGAGGCTAGTAGTTCACCTAAACTAGATAATGAGGAACTATACGAATCTATTGAGCCACAACAAGATATTGTTGAGCATTAGGAGGATTGTGCTGAGCAATCAGAAGAAGAGGCAGAGAATTTACAAGATGAACTTGAAGATCAAGACCAAGGAGAAAGGAAATTTGAACCTACATTGGCACATTATATGAGAAGACATCATAAGTCTGAACAAATTATTAGGGATAAGGAATCTAGAGTCATGATAAGAAGTAAGTTGAAAGATCATGCATTCTTACTATGCGAGTTTTAGCCTAAACTAGTGAAATATGCTTTAGAGAATGCAGACTAGATACAAGCCATGAATGAAGAAATAGAGTAGATAGAAAAGAACAAAACATAGAAACTAGTGCCGAGACCAGAAGACAAGAATGTTATTGGAAAAAAATCGGCATTCAGAAATCAACTCAATGAACATGGAGAATTCACTAGAAATAAGGCCAGATTGGTATGTAAGGGGTATGCACAAGAGGAAGGAATTGACTATGGTGAGACATTTGCCCCAATTGCAATATTGGAAGGATTGAGGACTATACTTGGATATGCAGCTCTTATAAAGGATTCAAAATATGTCAAATGGATGTCAAATCTACATTTCTAAATGGGATATTAGAAGAAGAAGTATACATTGAAGAGCCAGAAGGATTTGTTGACTCAAGAAAGAAGAATATGGTTTGTAAGCTACACAAGGCACTGTATGGATTGAAACAAGTACCTAGAACATGGTATGAGAGAATGCATAACTATCTGATAAATATTAGATTTGTAAGGAAAAATGAGCTAAAATATTTTTTGATGATATCATATTTGGAGGACAAGATGCCCTATGTCAAAACTTTTCAAATAAGATGCAAACTGAATTTGAAATGTCTATGTTTGGTGAGATCAAATTCTTTGTTGGTTTGCAAGTCTATCTGATGAAGAAAGGTATCTATATTGATCAATCTAAATATGTTAAGGAGATACTAAAAACTTTTGGTTTGGAAGATTATAGACCAGTAAGTACACCTATGGCTACTAGATAAAAGTTATCTAAATATGATGATACAGTTGAAGTGAACCAAACTCTATATAGATCCATGATTGGAAAACTAAAATATGTTGTCCATACCAGACTAGATATTACCCTAGCAGTTGGCCGGATTGTTGCAAGATTTTATGCAAATCCTAAATAGAGTCACATGATAGAAGTGAAAAGGATATTGAGATATCTAAAAGGAATAGAGGACTATGGATTGTAGTATAAGAAGAATGATATGTTTGAACTCAAATTTTACACTGATGCAGATTGGGCTAGAAATATTGATGATAGAAAGAGTACAAGTGATGGAACATTATTTCTAGGAAAGATATTAGTCTCTTGGACAAGAAAGAATAAAAAATGCATTTCCCAATCTACAACAAAAATTGAGTATGTAGCACTAGCAATAAATTATTCAAATTTAGTTTGGATCAAGCGATTGTTAAAAGGTATGAAGGAGAAAATCACAAAGTCAGTTGTGATAACACAAGTGCTATTAACATATCAAAGAATCATGTTATGCACACTAAGAGTAAGCATATTGCTATCAAGTGTCATTACTTGAGAGAGTTGGTACAAGACAAAGAAGTGAGATTAGAATATGTAAATACAAAGGAACAATTAGCAGATATATTCACAAAAGCATTACCTAAAGATTCTCATGAATATCTTAGAGGTAAATTAGGGGTGATTCCTCTAACTGAGGCTACCTAGAAGCATATAGAAGCACTGCATTAAATGTGCTAATCAGATTATCTAACAAAATGATGTAGAAGAGGTCACACTTTAGGAGTTGCTGAGAGTTGTGAGAAGTAAAGCATAGATGATAATCAGTCATAAGCAAGATGATAGGGGGAGTATATAGCATACAAAATAGACATAAAGACATATACATGGTAAAGATGTAAGTGACAGATACAATTTTATTTGAGATTGTTGTCAAAGAGGGAGAGATTCAAAGAGAAAGATGTACAACATGAAGAAATTCAATAAACCTGAGGGAGACATTGATTGGGAGAGATACAGATAAGAAAGAGATTCAATGAACATACAAAGATAAATTTATCTAAGAGGGAGTTGGTACTTGGATGTATTGGATGTGAATTAGAATGAAGCTAAGGATATTAATGAAGATCTATTGCACAAATATTTTGGATTGTATGGTGAATCATGTGATGATCATGTGGTGTTTCCATCAATGCCAAAGAGGGAGATTGTTGGACATTACAATTGAAACAATTGTTATATTGTCATTGATGTCAAACCTTAACTGGTAAGCTAGTTGCTATCTAGGAGAGTACGATATCTTTTGATTGATGAAAAGGATTTGAAAAGAGGAGATAACAAGAGGACCTAAGGAAAGGTTGAGTTATGTGATACTTCAATGGGCACTTGATTAGTTGGCACATTGACAAGGTAATGTATTATTTACCAAGTGAAGAAGAAAGAATGGAAACATAGGCTTAACCAAGAAAAAATGAAGAAATCTAGTTATAGTCGAGTGATGTTAGTGTTGATTGAACATCAATAATTATCAAGCGACAATGTTTGCCAAGAAGGAAAGTGTTAGAAATGACCAAGATACACAGTGTATCTCGGAAAATGGAAGCACTTCCATTTAGGACTGGTTTAGTCCTCTGAGTAAGTAGTTTGGGGTAATGTCAAGTACCTTGAATGGGTCCTCAACTTAGATCTAGGTTTTTCCCCTAATTCTGTCCCCTTTTTCACCTTCTTTCTCCACTTTTCTATTATTATGGGCTGAAATCCTAAGATTCTTGACTTTTGGGTCAAGGATGACCTTTTGGGTCAAGGACGACCTCGACCTTGACCTAGGTAAAATTCAACCTCGACCTTGACCCAAGGTCCAAATTCCAAGGTTCCATGATTTTCAGATGTCGGATTTCAGAAAGATTTGTTTTCCCACTTCCAAGGTTAGTTGTTTTGGTCTCCGAAAAGGTAAACTCTTAAATTGCATTTAATCTAGGTCCATTTCTAGGGGTATGGGCCCAATGGGAATTTATTTCTCATATGTCAGCCTCTCTAGGAGTTTGTGACCTAGATCTCTATAAAAGGAAGCCTTCCTCTCTCATTTCAATCCATCTTTTGATCTCATCTATCATCCACAATCACAATTACAATCAAGACAAAATAAAGGAGAGAGAAAGCAAGAAAGCATTCAACATTTCAAGTATTCATCTTCAAGCATTCAAGCATTCACTATCCAATTCATCAAGGAGATCCATTAGTAGCCATTGAAGGATTCAAGCTCTATGGAGCCCTCTTATTGAAGATTCCTCCATTCATTTCCATTCAAGCCTCTTCCAAATCTAAGATCCATTCAAGATTGGTGTTGAAGATCTAAAGAAAATTGATTTGAGACATCCTAAATTCAATTCTACAGTCATTTGGAGCATCCATACTTGTGGATTCAAGGACTCAAATCCTCCACAAGGATTTTAACATAAGCAAGGTGAATTATTCCATTTACTTTGTTTACTACTGCAATTTCAATTCAATTTCAAGGTTAATTCCTAAATTTGGGTTTGACTAAGGAAAACCTCCCCCCAAAAAACAAAACCATTTTTCTTGTAGGTAGAGGTGCGGGATAACGAATATTAGTGCAGATCTAGATACCCTTTTTGCTAAACTTTTAGGATCCGTGAAGAGAATTTCTATCGGAGCAGTGCAGGTCAAGGTCAACTTTTCAGGGCAAGATCTTATCCTAGGGTAAGATCTTACCCCACTTTTGGGTCAAGGATGAACTTCCTCAGACAACAAAAATATTTCTAGGTTTTGTAGATCTCGTAGTTTCGATCATACAGTATGAAAATCAATAGTTTTTGAGACCATCTGATAGGGTTTTTAGCCGATTATTTTTCGGAGGTAAGTACCTTTTATTTCTTCATTTCAATATTAGTCTTCTACATTTACTATCCATATCATTACAATTTCATGTATGTGTAAAATATCAGTTTTGGGGTCTCTTTTATGTGCAAACCATTGTCCTAGGCTCCATCGCATATTTTTCATCTTACGTTTTGGTGAACCCGACAATCTTCCCCCTATCTTTTGTGGAATTAGATGCCCTATTGTGTTTGTGGTGTTAGATTTCCCTTCATATTATCTTGTGTGTTCACCTTCATCTTACATTTTGGTGAACCCACGATAGACAACTCTTTCTTTTTGGTGTTAGATTTACAGTTTGTGTTAGATCTTACATGCTTACAAAAGTAGATTTATTTTATGCTCTTGCATTTATATTTCAAAAATACAAAATTTCTTAAAAAATACAACAACATTTACACTTTTCATGACTATAAATTTCATTTGAATGCATTTGGATATATCTAGATCTATTTTCTATGCATTTCTTTATTTGTTATCATGTTGCACAAGTTGTTTCAAGTTTTTTCCAAACATTCTTCTATAACTTTTGGGATTACACAACATCCTCCTCTTACCTTACCATTGCATGGTGTCACACCTAGAAAGACTTTATCTAGTGCATGTGATGGTGCTTTTTCCTCTCTTCTATTACCTTGTAAGGATATATTAGAGCAAGAAGATGACTTTAATCTATCTCTTCATCATATTTCTATTTATGGATATGAGTTGGGGATTGATGTTAATTCTTCTCCTAACAAGCTTACTTTAGAATATAATTTACCTTCTTTCCACTCTACGGATCAAGATTTAGTGATTTATGGCAATCCTACAATGTGCTTTATTGATAGGGATGATAATCCTCCTATTTGGGATGAACCATTGGATTTGGATGTTGATTACTCTCTTCCTCATGAAACCATTGTGGATGATCCCTTGGATAAAGACATTGATTTATCCCCTCCTCATGAAGAAGCTTTGATACAAGAGGGTGATTTATTAATGGATGACATATTAATACATGATGGTGGCTCTTTTTCTAAAACACACTCCCCTTATGCAAACATTTTAGCAAAAGAAGATGACATTATAAATTCTTTACCTCCATTTGGTATTCCTTCTTGTGATGAGGCATTAGCGGAGAATGATATGAATTCCCTTAATGCTCTCCCTCTTATTGATGATCTTATAGAGAATCAAGATCCTACTTCATCTCCTCCTAGGGTGTCTTCTTTGCTTCCTTCTTGTGAATCTGTTTGTAGTGTTAAGACAACTAACATGGTTTAGCCAAAACCTTTGTTGACTATCAAAGGTTTTCCTCACATTACTATCAAAGGTAAACCTATGGAGTCTTTAGAGTCTTTCAATGATCAAGATTTGATAGCTCACACATATTGTACAAAGAATAACCCTCAACCTAATTCGGTGGTTTCTACTTATTTTCCACCTTCTCAACCCATTCTATCTCCTCCACCCCATCTTCCTAGCAAGGAGTATGATTTGATAAATGAATTACAAAATACCCCTTCCAATATTTATTTATGGGAGCTTCTTCAAACTTTACCTATCTAATATGAAGCCTTGCAAAAAGCTCTAGCAACTCTTCCCACTCCACCTCCTGATCAAGAGAACATCAATAACTTCTTACAATGCATGCATGCTACCCCAAGTGATCCTGACATTGTATTTAATCAAAAGGATTTACCTATTAGGAATGAATGGTAAATGTTTGGCAGCCATTCTATAGCAGTTGTTGTTGCATTCATGACTATGATTGTCATTGATGTCAACACAGTGATCTACTGGAGACTTGCAGAGAAGCAGACCGTGTTTGGATTAGCGCATGTGGGATATTGCATTTGGAGCTATGTGATGTTGAGGATATACTCTTTGATATGTTATATGTTTATGGTTAAGAGTGCAGATAGTAATTCATTTATTCATGAAAGTTATGATAATTTTGGTGGAAGCAGTATTCGGCAATGTTCCTGAGTAGCAGTTTGTTGAAATTGGATGATATCTCCTAATCAGGATGGAATCTAGTTTTTCCCAATTAAAGGAAATTTGAAGACACATTGATAGTGATGTAACTAATAGTACAAAATTCAAGGTCACACGAGTGAAGAATTATTGTAGTTGGAAGCTAACAGTTTTATGTAATTTTGATGTAGCGTGTGGAAGCTTTTATTTTGTAATTGTATGTCGACTCATTTGTAATTACTTGAGTGTGGTATAAAGGAAGGAATTTTTTTCCTTGTTTTAATATGGTTGGATGTGTTGATGTATGCATGAAGTGAAGAAAAAAGATAATGCAGTTGTGAAAGCAAATTTTTGAAGGAAGACATGAGAAGTACAGAGATCTGAAATTGAGATCTGGTGAAGCAGAGAGTGCGGTTTGGCACAGTAAGGAAGGAGGTAACATATTTTATATTATTTTGTTGAATAATCTAAAGATCAATTGGACATTGTGTTTAGTGATCTTACCTTGAATTTGTTTGGGTAGTGGGTCCTTCTGTCTTCCATAACTCTTAATAGGGTTAGAATCTTTTAACAGGGATTCAAAATCTCCTAACAGAGATTCATATGTACTGAATGTATTTCATAAGACTCCTAACAAAGTCCATCCTTTCATAAGGAATATTCATATTAGTGCATCTTTTGTGGGCATCATTCACACCGGGTTTTACTCTTTGATCAAGAGGTTCCCTAGTCAACATATCTTGTGTCATTGTGTTATTGTGTATGAATATCTTTCTATGGTTGGTAATTATATTTCTTACATGGTTTAATGCTATTGAAATTGATAAAAGTTATAATTATCAGATAACTGATTCACCCCCTACCCCTCTCAGTTATCTTGGTGGACTTTACTTTCTAACAATTGGTATCAAAGTGGCAGGTCCTTGAAAAAGAAGCTTAACAACTTAAGGAGATCCATGGCAAATTTCACAAAAGAAAGCCCTAAGTTTGATGGAGTAAATTTTGACAGCTGGAAAGTAAAGATGAAGACACACCTATTGTGTTTAGGACTAGGTTATTGGTTGATTACAAAGAATGATAAGAATATCATTGAAGAGGAAAATCATGAAACACGCATTGGTGATGAGAGAGATCTATTCATGTGTAACATACTTGCAAGAGAAGTACTTTTGACAACCCTTCTAGAGAATGAGTACAGTCAGGTAAAATGTTTGAAAAAATCTTATGAAATTTGGAAAGCTTTACACACTACTTTTGAAGGTGATGAACATGCAAAAAGAGTTAGATTACATAATTGGATATGTGCATTTGAAGATATAAGAATGATGGAAGATGAATCTGCTAGAAGCTATATTGGTAGAATGTCAGAAATTGTTATAGGCATAAAATCTTGTGCAGGAACAAAGATAGAAAATGAAGTGATATGGAAAATTCTAAGGACATTGACTCCTATATTTAAGTAGACAACATAGATGATTGAACAAGTTATACCTTGTACTAGAAACTTTACAAGAGAGACTCTTCTTGGAAGATTGGAAGTAGTAGAGATGAACCTGAGGTTATCAAGAGACTTAACTAGAATGGAGATAGCATTCAATTCTCTTAGTGTTTTTCCTACTTTTGCAAGAAGCATCAGCATGAGTGGAGATTATGTTGGCATCGATAGATCTAGAAATGAAGAAGACAAGAAGATTGAATAAGGTATTTCCTTTCTTGTGAAGACAGAAATAAACGGTAAAAAATTTTTTTAATGTTGGACTTGTCAAGAATATGGTCATTTTGCATCTAAGTGCCCTAACAGAATTAAAAAGTACAGAAACAATTTCAAACCTAGAAGATATAAGGAATGTTATTATGCTAATGATGAAGATCTTGAAACTAGTATAGAGAGAACTCTAAGTGAAAGTGATACTGAGAATAGTGATGACATAGGATTTGTAGCAATCAAAGAAGGGAATTCCTGAAACTCATGTTAAGGAAGAAAAATCCTTAGTTTCTCAAGTTGAAAAGAAACTTGACTGGATTATAGATAGTGGTTGTTCACAGCATATGACTGGAGACATGAAAAAGTTCATAAAGTTTAATGATTATGATGGAGGAGTTGTTAGAGTTGGAAACAATGCACCTTGCTTGATTAAAGGTATAGGATCTATTACTCTTGATGGAAAGACTAATACTGATGATGTTTATTTTGTGGATGGATTGAAACATAATCTTTTAAGTGTTGGACAGTTAGTTGATAAGGGATATCAAGTTTGGTTTACTGAGAAAACTTGTGTGATAAAGGATAAAGATGGAAATCTGATTGGAACTAGATCTAGAACCAGAGGTAATGTATTTCAGTTGAATCCTACTAAGATGACATGTTTGATTACTAAAATTGATGACAGTTGGCTATGGCATAGAAGGTTTTGTCATATAAATTTTGACAACATTGTGAAAGTAAGTAATACACTTACAGTAAGGGATTTGCCTACAATTATGAAGCCTACTAACATGATTTGCAAAGAATGTGTGATGGCTAAATAGAAGAGAAGTTCTTTTCCCAGTAAGAAGTTTACATCTACAGAAAATTTGGAGATTGTTTATACAGATTTGAGCAGTCCTACCAGGACTAGAGGATTCTATGGAGAAAGGTATTTTATGACTCTTGTTGATGATTTTACAAGAATGATGTGGATTGCATTTCTTAAAGAAAAATATGAAGCATTTGATAAGTTTAAGATCATTAAGAATAAAGTTGAGAATGAATCTGGAATGAAGATTAAATGTTTGAGATCTGATAGAGGTGGAGAATTTACTTCTAGAGAGTTTAACAACTTTTGTGAAGAAAATGGCATTAAGAGACAGTTTTTAGCCCCTAGGACACCTGAACAAAATGGTATTGTAGAAAGAAGAAATAGATCAATAACTGAAGCAACAAGAGCTATGTTATTTGAAAATAATTTGGTGAAGATATTCTGGAGAGAAGCAGTGAACACAATAGTGTATACAATGAACAGAGTACAAATTAGAGCAGACATAGATAAGACACCCTATGAATTATGGTTTGGACATGCACCCTCAGTTAAGTATTTTAGAATTTTTGGAAGAAAATATTATATAAAAAGAGATGATGATATTGGAAAGTTTGATCCTAGAAGTGACGAGGGTATATTTCTTGGATATTCTTTGAAAAGAAAAGCCTATAGATGTTACAAAAAAAGAACTAAGAGTATTGTTGAGAGCGCAAATGTTAAAGTTGATGAAAAGTTCAAAATTTAGGAAAGAATGCTTGATTATGAATCAGATGAAGAAGCTCATCCTAAACCTAACACTGGAACTACTGAATTATTTTATGATACTGACAGTGATTTGTTGAATGAAAGCCATAGTGAAGTCATTGAAGAACCTACACTTGAAGTGAGATCTGAGACAATGACACCTAACAAGAATTTATTAAGAAATCATCCTATTGAGAAAATTATTGGAAACATTAAAAGAGGAGTTGTAACTTAGAATAGCGTACAAGAGCATTTATGTTTGATTTCTCAAATTGAACCTAAAACTACTAGTGAAGCTTGTGAAGATGAAAGTTGGACTAATGCTATGAAAGAAAAACTAGATTAGATTGAAGAGAACAAGACATGGGAATTGGTCCCTAGACCTAAAGACAAGAGTGCTATTGGAACTAAATGGATATTCAGAAACAAGATGAATGAACAAGGAGAAGTAGTAAGAAACAAAGCAAGATTGGTATGCAAGGGATACTCATAGCAAGAAGGAATTGATTATGAGGAAACCTTTGCACATGTAGCAATAATTGAAGTAGTAAGAATGTTTTTGGCTTATGTAGCTTACAAGAAATTCAAAGTATATCAGATGGATGTGAAGTCAGTATTTTTGAATGGACAATTGGAAGAAGTCTACATTGAGCAACCTGAAGGTTTTCCTTTGACTCAAGAAGGAGACATGGTATGTAAACTAAAGAAAGCCTTATATGGACTAAAGCAAGCACCTAGAACTTGGTATGCAAGACTTGACAAGTATTTGTTAAAGTTGGGATTTACAAAAGGAGCAGCTGATAGCAATCTGTACACAAAAGAAATTGAAAATGGTTTTTTGATTATAGTTATTTTTGTTGATGACATTATTTTTGGAGGAGAAGATGAAGCTAGTGACAAATTTGTTGATGAAATGAAGACTGAATTTGAAATGAGTATGATTGGTGAAATGAAATACTTTTTGCGATTACAAATAACACAGAACAATGATGGTATCTTTGTAAGTTAGACAAAGTACCTGAATGACTTGTTGAAAAGATTTGGAATGGAGAATTGTAAACTAGTTGGAACACCTATGGTAACTAGACATAAATTATCTAGCATAGATGAAACACCAGGAGTTGAATAGAAGAAATACAAATTTTGTTATGTAAATGGAGCCTAATTAGACTTAGGTTCTTTTGGCATGGTTGGTTGATGTAGCCTAGGGATTAGGTGAACCACATTAAATTTTGTGTTATTGTGTTCTCTTCTATTTGTTAATATTTGCATTTTTTTTTCTTATTATCCTAACATATCTATGATTGGAGGATTGCAGTACTTGACTCATAGAAGACTTGATATAGTACATTTAGTTAGAATTGTAGCAAGATTTCAAGCTGAACCTAGAGAATCATATTATGCAGTGGTAAAAAGGATACTGAGATATTTAAGAGGCACAATGGACTATGGATTGTGGTATGAAAAATCTGGTGATTGTACCCTATGTGCATATACATATGCTAATTGGGGAGGCAGTGTTGGTGATAAGAAGAGCACCAGTGGTGGATCATTTTTCCTTGGAGTAAGATTGGTTTCTTGGATAAGAAAGAAGTAGAATTTTATCTCACAGAGCACATTAGAAGCAAAATATGTAGCAGTAGCAAACAATTGTAACTAGATAATTTGGATGAAGCAAATGTTGAAGGATATTGGAATAAAGTTTGTTGAACCTGTTGTCATACATTGTGACAACACCAGCACAATTAGTATGTCTAAGAACCCTATATTACATTCTAAGACAAAACATATAGAGATTAAGTATCATGTTGTAAGAGAGAAAGTTGTTGAGAAAGAAGATAGACTTGAGTACATAAGTACAAAGGAGCAGATAGCAGACATATTTACAAAGCCTTTGCCTAAGGATACATTTGAGTATTTGAGAGGTATGCTTGGGGTTATGCCCCAACCTACTTTTGAGTAGTGATGCAGTTGGTTACATCTATTTAGTGGTATATAAGCCTTACTTTTCTTCTAGACTGGATGATGGTACTTCCTCTATGGGGGAGTATGTGTATCTGAGCTAAGTCATGAGGACTCTAGTGAATGTATTTTCTGAATAGTGTCTTTTGACATTGGAGTTGTTGTTGACATAATGATGATATTTATATCATTGGTGTCAATGGGGGAGAAGTGTACATGAAAAACCTATTTGTACTATCTGAACTGGAAAATGAAGCAAGATTTGATTGATGAAGAGGACTTGAAATATTTTCTTGAAGCAGCAGTATTGCATTATTGGATTTTTGGAACATTGGATTTTTTTTCATCTATGTTGCCATCAATGCCAATGGGGAGATTGTTAGGAATGAATGCTAAATTTTTGGCAGCCATTCTGTAGTAGTTGTTGTTGCATTCATGACTATGATTGTCATTGATGTCAACACAGTGATCTACTGGAGACTTGCAGAGAAGCAGATAGTGTTTAGATTAGAGCACATGGGATATTGTAGTTGGAGCTATGTGATGTTGAGGATATACTCTTTGATATGTTATATTTTTATGGTTAAGAGCGCAGACAGTAATTAATTTATTCATGAAAGTTATGAGCATTTTGGTGGAAGCAGTATTCAGGCAGTGTTCCTGAGTAGCGGTTTGTGGAAATCAGATAATATCTCCTAATCAGGATGGAATCTAGTTTTGCACAGTTAAAGGGAAGTTGAAGACACATTGGTAGTGACATGGATGATAGTGCAACCTTCAAGGTTGTACAAGTGAATAATTATTGTAGTTGGAAGCTGACAGTTTTATGTAATTTTGATGTAGCGTGTGGAAACTTTTTATTTGTAATTGTAAGTCGACTCATTTGTAATTACTTGAGTGTGGTATAAAGGAAGGAATATTTTTCCTTGCTGTAATATGGTTGGATGTGTTGATGTATGCATGAAGTGAAGAAAAGAGCTAATACATTTGTGAAAGTGAATTTGTGAAGGAAGACGTGAAGTACAGAGATCTGAAATTGAGATATGGTGAAGCAGAGAGTGCGGTTTGGCATAGTAAGGAAGGAGGTAACATATTTTCTATTATTCTGTTCAATAATCTAAAGATCGATTGGACAGTATGTTCAGTGATCTTACCTTGAAGTTGTTTGGGTAGTGGGTCCTTTTGTCTTCCATAAATATTAACAGGGTTAGATTATTTTAATAGGGATTAAAAATCTCCTAACATGGATTCATATGTAATAAATGTATTTTATAAGACTCCTAACAGAGTCCATCCTTTCACAAGGAATATTCATATTAGTGCATCTTTTGTGGGCATCATTCCCACTAGGGTTTACTCTTTTATCAAGAGGTTCCCTAGTCAACATATCTTGTGTCATTATGTTATTATGTATGAATATCTTTCTATGGTTGGTAATTATATTGCTTACATGGTTTAATGCTATTGAAATTGATAAAAGTTATAATTATCAAATAACTAATTCACCCCCCCCCTCTCAGTTATCTTGGTGGAATTTACTTTCTAACATTACCTTCTGAAGAAGTTTGGAATCAATATGATGCTCTTATGGTTGTTATTACTATCAATAAAAGTATCATTTGTAGGAACTTGATTGATAATGGTTCTGGGCTTAATTTTTATAACATGGACATGCTCAAAGCGATTAAAGTTGATCTTTAAACTATTCAACCTGACAATGTTCCTATACATGGCTTTGATAACATTGTTAAGAACACTTTGGGCATTATTACCTTACCTATCAAAGTAGGTTTGGTCATCCTGAATGCACCTATCCATGTTATGCCTAGATCTCTCAATTATAACCTTCTTTTGGGTAGACCTTGGTTGCATGAGATGCATTTTGTTCCTTCCACCCTTCACCATAAAGTCAAGTTTATACATAACAACATGATGTATGCACTTCATGCAGATGATGCACCTAATCCTTGTTTGAATATTCAAACCCACAATACTCCTATTCCTAATAGTAATCCTTCTTCCTCTAATGCTCTTCCTGGTGATGATTGGGGAACCTTGGATTTTAATCCTACCTTTACTAGAGAGTATAAAGTTTTTGATCTTGATTTTATGAAGTAACAAAGAGAGTTTGAACAACGAGTTTTTAATTCTACTTCTAATGCCTTTTGTAAAAAATTTGTCGCTACTTCTACCCATAATGAACATGTCAAACCTACTAGTGATAATATAGTGACTACTGAAGTTCCATTGACTCCTTCTGATATGGCCTCTCGTTATGGTCCTGGTTATCATTTCCTTATTAAACAAGGATTCAATTATCAAGGACGTGGTAAGCATAAACATGGAATTCAAATTCCCTTATAGAATTGGGGGCATGAGAATTCTTATGGATTGGGATTTAATCCTTAACAACAAATCAATGTTAACAAAATCTCAAATAACTCTTCAAAACATGATGAACCTATGAAGGAATTTGACCAAGAAGATCTTTACCTAAACTCCTTCATGCTAAGATGATTACTAGACCTAAATGCAAAAATAAATGTAGTCCACACTTGAAGACTCTTCCTTTTTGTTCGTATCATAGATTTCATGATCACTCTACTAATGAATGTCAAAATTTACATTATAAGATTAGGCAACTCATTGATAGTAAGGTTATTTATATATCATGTTGCAATGAGTTGCATTTCAATACTATTTTCTCTAAATAACATCTATGTTCCTATTATGGAGCTCCATGTAATGCCCCGCTAGGGAACCCAGGAGAACTTAACCTAAACATGCATCTAAGTTTGTGAAATTTTTTTTAAAAAAAAGTTAACATACAAGACAAACATCAATGCGGAAGTAATTACCATTTACTCACATTAATACAAACCACCAACACAGGTTACAACTCTCAAGGGTTCCTCGATGAAGATTACATTAACATTAATTAATTAAAATAGATTAGATACAATTACAAAACTTAAATAAATAAAAGAAAGATAAATGAGACATCACATATAAGAAACATAAATACAACTGGTACCATAAGGTATCCATAATAACCTACATCCACTGCACATGTTGCATGGTATGTAATACAATAACCAAAAATAAGAACACAAATATCTATGAAGAATTGGTACAATGATACAAGATCACAAAAAAGAAGAAGAAGAAGATCACATCTCCACCAAAGAAGAACAAGAAGAATCAACTGGCATAGGGATCATCCAACACTGGTACATGAACGTCGAAATCTCAAATGGTAAGAGAATCACTACCACTCGACCTCGTGAACCTAAATGGTCCACTCCCACCGTACTAACGAGATAACAACAAATCCCACTTGGATAACAAACATCAAACATATCAAGCTAAGGAAAGGATCTTGAAAGCTCTCTATCTCAAGGTACAAAAGGACAACAAGGTAAAACATACTCAACCAAAGTCAACCAAAACACGTAGGAAACCTAAGATGCATAAAGGAAGTGTCATCACATGAGCCAACTCTAAGGTTATCCTGGTAGTCTCTTCAGACCCTGGTGCCCTAGTGACTCTATGTGGCATCAGTAACCCTTCATGTAGACAAGGTACTAACTATGCCATATCTAGTCCATGTAGGCAACAAGCATCTTCTCACCCCCATCCTAGTCAAAACCCAATCAGGAACTCAGGCATGGGTGAGGCACATAATATCTTATTAGGTTCATTTTAAACTTTCAACGCCATTAATTATCACTTATTAAGCTACTTGTAATAGGATATCCTGCTAGCCACTTCTGGGCTCTGACACCAATTAAAAGCTACTTCCTGCTATACACTCAGATAACCTACCCTAGGGTTTCACAAGATCAAGTATAACTCTGAGTTAATACAACTCATAAATCTCAATAACTAGCTCCAACATGCAAGACTAGAAATCACCATAAAATAATCCCACATAGGGTTAGAACAACTCAATCAACCCAACAGAGCATGCAAGGCAAACAAATGCTAGATAAAATACCAAATCCCACCTCTGGAGCTACATTCCCACTGGTTGACAATAAACCCCCCCAAAACCACCACAAAGGGTAATAAAAGACTAAACATGATTTAATTAAAATAGACTAATTACATCCATATTTGACTCAAATTAAAATGATGTTATCATGAAGAAACACTTAACTAATTCAAACAACCAGATTCACATAACACTTGCATGGCTAAACACCCACATTAAAACTTAACACAAAATTAATTTCTTTTATACAAAACTAGTCCTATATTTTGTAGCCAATACTCATGCAAAAATCATTAACATCTAATCACTCCATGCAAGATAATTAGATATAGAAATAATTCATAAATAAAATACGTCTAACAAAAATCTTTCAAATCAAAAACTTCAAACACTTACAAGAAAACATGATTCCCTTAAAGAAATCCAGTTAATTATAAAACATAACTAGTTCAACTCTATTGCATGTATTTATAAACATGCAAATAAACATATATAATTATAAATTTCAATTGACTAAAACAATCATCTTGTTGACTAAAGTCCATTTGACTACAAAAGCATTCATATAAATGTCTCACACATAACTATCTACTTTAAATAAAATCTCATGCATGTATACATTTTAAATAAGTATTTAACTAAAATCTCCATGCATATCAAAACACCATGCATTTAATAATAAAATAATGTTTTTAATTTTCTAAACACAAATATAAACATTAATATCAAAACCTGCATGTAAAAAAATCAATTAATATTTATTTATTAATTTATTTTTTTTAACAATTATAAATCCAAAATTTAATAATTAAATTAAAAATTTATTATTATTATTTTTTTCTTTATTAATTTTTAAATCCGAAAATTAATAAATTATATATATATATATATATATATAATTTATTTTTAAATCTGAAAATTAATAAATAATAATATCGATAAATTCAAATAACAAAAAAAAAAGCTTCTTTTTTTAAAAATCACATATATGTATTCTCAATTGATTCCTTTAATGAAAAACTAGTTTAATAGCCAATTAACAAAGAAAACCCAATTACCACAATTTAGCCAAAATTACACAACTTCAAACTCAAATGAAATTTATTCTAAAATTCAGCACAATTGAATGCATGTAGTAAGGATTTCCATAAATCCCAACTCCAGAATAGAAAGAGAGAGAGAAATGCATAGGCAGAGATCCAGACAGGCACACAACCAGACACGAAGAAGACAATCTTTTCAAAATTCACAAAATAACATACTCATAAGGAAAATCAAACCCTACCTCAAAACTGAAAGAAATATTCGAACGAAGACCAGATTTGAAGATAAAACCCAAAACCTTCAAGCTTTCCAACATTGAATTCTCCACAAAAATCTTTTATTCTGCCTACCAAAATTCCTCAACCTGTGTGTCCTCAAAATCCAATCCTTGCCAAATTCTCTCCAAAAACCTGTCCGTCAAAATTATAGCAAAAATCTCCATCATGTAGGAATTCTTTTTCCACCTGCTAGGGTTTGAAAACTCAACTCTCCAAAACCTTGCATGAATTTAGACTTTGATTTGTAGTTCAATTTCAATTGAACTCAAGTCTATTTTCACTTTGCCTTTTGTTGAGAACACTTTAACCAAAATTAACTAATACCTTTAATAAAATTTACTCAATTTCAATTGTGCAACTTTAATGCATTCAATTAAAATAAAACATTTAATTCTAAAATAATTTTCACATGCACAATTAATCTCAAACTAACGAATACATTTCAATTGAACATAGGTTAAACTTAAAATTAAATAGTTCTAGGGTGAAGATATTTAATTAATTCTCATTAATTAAATATTTCAACCACAGTCAATAATTGCATTTAATTAATTTTCATATAAATAAATAAATAATCTCTCATGGCTAAAATTAGCAAAGATCCAATTTATTAAAATTGAACTATTTAATCTAATTATAGAAAACACGCCAAGCACCAAAATCGAAAGCATCACAAGGACCTACGGACCCACATTCAAATGCAAGGACATGGTTATAAACTCGCATCAACTGGATGAGTTTAGGAAGGGGAGGAATAACAGAATCGTGTCCACTATTTTAGGACAATAATATGGCTTAGGTTAGGATTTGGAACCGTGTTATGTGCCCTCTCTTACCATTTGAGATATTACAATAGGGCACGCTCATCCTGAAAATTCAAGGAAATCCATGCTTGGTACCTACAAACCTAATACAATACCCACATGTAAATACATATATAAATATATAATAGACAATGGCGAGGATCGGCCAATCGTGTGGATCTTGCAAGCAAGTAACTATGACTTCGTCCCTCAACCACATCAAGCATGTCAAACAGAAATATAAAACAAACACATCAACCATACACATGCAAGTATGGGGTCAATACATTCATAAACATAAATGATTTTCTAGCATATAATTCATCATCCTAAAATAATCATAACATTTATAAAATTGGACTAGGGGCGGGGTATTACATCTTATGTACAAAAAATGTTAGCCTAATCGTTGGGGGCTCGTTGTCTTGTATAGTGTTGTGAGCAATATAATAGGTCCCCTTCCATCCTTGTTCCTACACTTGGTGGGCAAGGATGACATCTCCTTCTTTTCTATCTTGTTGGGATCCACTTTTCCCTTGGTTAAGCAGTATCTATCTATTATGTGATATCTAATCATACATGAAAATTTTGGTTTGCATTGAGGATCTCTATCCTTGATCATAACCTATTTCATTATTTGACATTGGGTTTCCATGGTTGATAAATCTCTCACCTTGGAATCTGAATAGTGTGTTATCCCTCACAAGGGTTACTTTTTCCCTTTTGGCATGCTATCTCTTTGCATTCGTCCCTTCCATGGCCTCATTGGAGCTGTGACCTTCTTGGCTTGGACTGGGTGTTGTTTATGGATATTGTCTTGATGTTGAAGAAGGCTTTATCCTTGTTCTTTTCTTTCCTTAACATGTCAAAATAGTATGTATTTTTCCATCTTAAGGATAGGGGCATATATACAGTCTCCCTGATTCTATATTATGTATTTTTGTTCTAACCTTTTGATTTGCAGCATGCTAAATCCTCAGAAGGTAACGCACATAAGTTGCTAAATCCTGAAGAGACACACATTTTCAATTTCAAATATGCTAAATCCTCTGAAGGTAACACACATAAGTTTCTAAATCTTGAAGAGACACGCATTTCCAATTTCAAATATTTTAAATCTCTGGAAGGTAACACACTTAAGTTGCTAAATCCTAAAGAGATACACATTTTACAAATGTATTCTATGGTGATATGAGCATATGGATCCATGGGTACATCATAAAATCTATCAGAATATGTACTACATACATGCACAAAGCCGCCAGAAAGTGCACAACTTTATGGGGTGACTATCAAGTGCTTTCTTGGTGGTCCATCCTATCCTTTTTGTGGTTCACGATGAGATACAGACATCTCACTCGATGAGCTAGTCACTCCTCTCTCCCCTTTCCTCTCTTTTTCTAGTGATGTCTCTCTTATTGAAATCTAGGATTTGATGAAGACTTGAGTCCCTAGGGGCTTGAGGACCCCTTTGTCCTTTTGATTTTAATAAGATTTTCTTTTTCTTTGTGATCTCCTTTACCAAGATTTTGCATTGAGTCCATACTCTTGCTAAAGTGGGGGCTAAATGTATCATTGGAAAAATGGAAGCACTTCCATTTAGGACTAGTTTAGCCCTCTGAGTAAGTGGTTTGGGTAATGTCAAGTGCCTTCAATGGGTCCTCAACTTAGATCTAGTTTTTTCCCCTAATTCTGCCCCCTTTTTCACCTTCCTTTTACACTTTTCTGGCATTCTAGACTGAAATCCTAAGATTATTTACTTTTGAGTCAAGGACGACCTTGACCTTGACCTAGGAAAAATTTGACCTCGACCTTGACCCAAGGTCCAAATTTCAAGGTTCCATGATTTCCAGATGTCGGGTTTCAGAAAGATTTGTTTTCCTACTTCCGGGTCGGCCATTTTGGTCTATGAAATGGTAAACTCTTAAATTGCATTTAATCTAGGTCTATTTATAGGGGTATGGGCCCAATGGGAATGTATTTCTCATATGTCTACCTCTCTAGGAGTTTGTGTCCTAGATCTCTATAAAAAGAGCCTTCCTCTCTCATTTCAATCCATCTCTTGATCTCATCTATCATCCACAATCACAATTGCAATCAAGAAGCAAGAAAGAAGGAGAAAGAAAGAAAGCAAGAATTCAAGTTTTCAAGTATTAATCTTAAAGCATTCAAGATCCAATTCATCAAGGAGATCCATTAGTAGCCATTGAAGGATTCAAGGTCTATGGAGCCCTCTTGTTGAAGATTCCTCCATTCATCCCCATTTAACTCTTCTAAATCTAAGATCCATTCAAGATTGTTGTTGAAGATCTAAAGACAATTGATTTGAGATATCCTACATTCAATTCTACATTCATTTGGAGCATCCATACTTGTGGATTAAAGGATTCGAATCCTCCACAAGGATTTCAACATAAGCAAGGTGAATTATTCCATTTACTTTGTTTACAACTACAATTTCAATTCAATTTCAAGGTTAATTCCTAAACTAGGGTTTCACTAAGGAAAACCCCTTCCCCCCAACAAATAAAACTATTTTTTTTTGTAGGTACAGGTGCAAAACAATGAATATCAATGCAAATCTGGATACCCTTTTCACCGAACTTTTAGGATCTGTGAACAGAATTTTTGTCAAAGTAGTGTAGGTCAAGGTCAACTTTTTGGGGTAAGATCTTACCCTGGGGTAAGATCTTACCCTGCCTTTCGGTCAAGGACAACCTTCCTGAGAAAAGAAAAATATTTTTGGGCTTTGTAGATCTCACAGTTTTGATTCAGGTGTGAGATAATCAATAGTTTCTAAGACCATCTAACAATGTTTTCAGCTGATTCTTTTTCAAAGGTAAGTACCTTTTATTTCTTCATTTCAATATTAGTCTTCTACATATACTTTCCATATCATTACAATTTCATGTATGTGTAAAATATTAGTTATGGGGTCTCTTTTATGTGCAAACCATTGTCCTAGGCTCCATCACATATTTTTCATCTTACACACAATAATGACTGAGGAGATAAACACAGTATTGACCGAGTGTCAATAATTTACATTTTGAAAAAGAATTGAGAATCCCAACTGACATAGTTGAATTCTTCAGATATGTAAACCATGTTGACACTATTAATGAATGGTATGAAGCATTCAATGCATGGTAAATCATTTTCTAGTGATTTCAAAGAGAATTTTGAAGATGTATCTAGAAGGAAAAGAAGGAGAACATAATGCTGGAAGGATTCAATGAATCTGACCTAAACCTAAGATCTACATAAGAGATTAAGTGGAAAAATATTAATATACCTAATCAAAGAGGTATAAGGATAACCTAATTGTGAGGTTATAGTAGAGAGGGAGAGAGAAGAGGTTGATGTTATTGACTGATGAGTCTAAGCAGAAGGTTGAAGGTGAAGCTGTGAAGAGCTTAACAGAGTTGTGGTGATTGCTTGAAGAGAATTCCGCACAAATCAGAGATGGAGATGGAAATGAAGGCCAATTAGTAAATAAACATATGAGAAAAGTGGATCTGTATTTGCAAAGTGAGTTGTATATTTTCAGATCAAAACCTATTGTTACTTTCTAACCATTGTATCAGTCTAAATCCTTTAATCAAGGTTGACTTAACAGTCATTGTATAAATTCTTTAATTAAGGTGACATTTTGATGGAATGTTCTTAAGCCATCTAACAAGGCCACTCTTAACAGGGTGATTAAATCCTTTAACCAAGTCACATTTAATAGTGTGTATTGTAAACCTTTAACTAGGTTGGCTTCTCACAGAGCTCACTTCAGAAGAGTGAAAATCAGTAGCATGTTACAAGTGGTTTTTCCCAAATTGGGTTTCCACTATAAATCCTAGTGTTATACTTGTGTGAATGTTATTTGATGTGAATGATGTTGAAAGTTTTATATTGTGCAAGTTAATTACTTTAGGATAGTGGACTGTAAGTTTTATGTTATTGGTATATGTTATTGAAACTGAGTTGAAAGCTGATTTGATCTAAGATTATTGAAGAGCTAGAAAGTTGAATTGTTACATCTAGACCTAAGGATAATTGATTCACCCTATACCCGCCCTCCCCCCCCTCCCCACCCTCTCAGTTATTCTAAAATTATTCTAATAGTGTCATGTGAACTTTGATAATTTGGTAAGCATTATTAAGATGAAAAGAGTAAGAGGGTTACCAAGATTGAAGAAACCTAATAATGTGATGTGTAAGCAATGTCAATTTTGAAAAATTACAAAGTCTAGTTTTAAGAGAAAAATGTATATTTTTCTAATGATATTTTGGAATTGGTTCATACTAACCTTTTTGGACCTATTAGAGTGAAAAGTTACTATGGTGATAAATATTTCATTTTTTTTCTTGATGATTATTCTAGAATGATGTCTATGATGTTTCTTAAAGAAAAATCTGATGCCTTTCCATTGTTTAAGTGGTATTTGGAAAAAGTAGAGAAAGAAAAAGTTAAAAGCTTGAAGTGGATGAGATCTGACAGAGGAGGAGATTTCATATCTAATGAGTTCAACATATTCTGTAATGATAAAGGAATTAAGAGGCAGATGTCTACACCAAGGACCCCTCCACAGAATGGTATAGCAGAAAGAAGAAATAGATCAATCATGAATTGTGCTAGAACACTGATGATAGAGAAAAATGTTGCACAAAAATATTGGAGAGAAGATGTAAGTATAGTTGTCTATACCTTGAACTGGGTACAAATCAAGAAAGGTACAAATGCTACACCTTTTGAGTTATGGCATGGTTATGCACCTAATGTGAAATACTTTAAAGTCTTAAGAAGAAAATGTTATATACTAAAGGACAATAGGAATGGAAAAATTGATGCTAAAAGTGATGAAGGCATATTCATAGGTTATTCCACTAAGAGTAAAGCTTACAAGTGTTTGAATTGTAACACTAACAAAGTTGTAGAAATGCAAACATTAGAGTTGATGAATATGCAAAAAAGAATGAAATTCAATGCAAGAAGGAACCTAAAGATTATAGCTCATTTGTGTACATTGAAGAAGGAGAGGCCAGCAATTTATCTTAAACAAAGAACAAAGTTGTTGAGCAACAACAAGAACTTACCGAGTCACGACAAGAAGATGTCGAGCAAGAAGAAGAGGAAGTAGAAATATAAAATAAACCTAAAATGAATGTTCAAGATGAAACTGAAGATCAACAACAAGAAGAAAGAAGAAAATAGCCTACATGCTTCACTAGTACATTTGAGACCTTTTTTCAACATCAGGTCGTCTAAATTGGGATGGTTAACCGTCGATATAACAACACCACCCAATGTTGTAGTTTTGAAGTAGGAAAAATTGACAATTTCAATTGGTATCGTAATTACAATGACACTAGATGTCGCAAGAAGGGGGTGCCAACAAGGCAAACTTGGTGTCATACCTATTTGTGGCCATCCCAATTATGATGCCTATCTGTCGCTAAAAAATTAAAAATGATGACAACTCATCAGAATCGTCTGACGGGTTACCATCGTTTGTATTTTGTGTGCCGACGGAGATGCTATTAGTGCAACAGATATCCGTCGAAAGTGTGTGATGGATATACATTGTTTGTATTTTTTAATGACATCGATGTTGTGCATCTGATGGAGACTCATCAAAATTTTATGATGACTACTATTGTTTATAGTTTTTCAATGATAGCGATGTTGTACATGCAATGGCTAGATGTCAGATTCTTTTGATAGATAGCTATCATTGTTTTATGGACATCGCTAATGTGACATTAATCAGTTTTTTAAAAAGAAAATATATATTTGTTGATTGAGCTAGTATCGATTCAGAAGGGTGTTCTTGCAGATCTGGTTCCTGCTCATGATTTGGTTATGGATCATTCAGAGATGACTTTGTAGTAGATTTGGTAGCAGCTCATGGATTATTGAGCTAGATGTGATGTTGAGAGAGCGACATGTAAAACTTGCACATTGGAGATTCGTAGATCACTATGGTGTTTGTGATGACTTGGGAGAAGTCTTCTTGGTGAACCAAGCTGAGAGACTTAGAGTACAGAAAGTGGGTTGTTTGATGTAACTTATGAGACATTGGATGCCTCTTCACAATAGGTTTGTGGTGCGGTCTATGGTGTTTCTTTGCGACTGGGTTCTTGGCAGAGATCTGTTGATTTGGTAGCCATTGAGATAGATCGATATATTTGTCGTACGTGGATTGAGATCTTAAATTATTGAGCTTCTCTTTCTTTTGAGAATAGTTTAAAATTCTCTACTTAACAAGGCCAACCACGTGAAGGTGGAAGCTCATCTGACTCCTCCTAGGAGCCTCTTATGACCCTTTACGACATTTTAAGACCTCTAAGATGTATTCTTAGGGATCGTAAAGGGTTGTAAATGATCATAAGGGGTCCTAGGACACAACAGATAAGAAACATAAATGTAGGCATCATGGTCACAATTTTTTGGATATCTACATTTATGTTTATCAACTGTTGTGATATCTACATTTATGTTTCTCATTTGTCATGTTTATGTGCATGTTCTTTATGTGTGTTGTGTTGAGGCAAGAAAAGAAATTGGATCACTATGTTATCGATGGTGAAGAATTAGAATACCCTATAGGAGTAGTGGTTGTAACTATTACATGGCTTAGATGATATGCTATGAAGAACCCTAGGTTGTGGTTGTTCAAGGATTGGGAGACACACATAAAGAAAAATTATGACTGTGCATCCCTCTTCTCATCTCTTCAATTTTTGTTTTCGTAGATTCTGCCATCTAACATTCCTTTTCAGTAAGAGATGGATGGAAATTTTCTTGACTCTCAGAAGAGTGGCCTACATACAAATAAAAACTTATGGTTATTCAAATGGTAAGTTCAGAGTTTCCCATAATTTGGGAGAAACAATTTTGGAAAGACTTCAATCTTTCATAAAGGGAAAGGATTCTACTTACGTTGAGAAGAAACCTTTAGTTTTTTCACTTCATTTTCAGTGTCTTCTATTGATTTTCTTTTCAACTCAACAAATAATTTTATGTTCATCAAGTGATCAGAACTCATTAGAATAGCACTTGTGGAAGGATCAACACATTTCCTTTGTGACTCAAAATCACTCTGGATCTTTTCAGAATGAAAAATAGAAATATCTTTTTTCACAACCATCTCTTACCAAAAAGGAATGTCAGATGGTGAAATCTACAAAAATAAAAATTGAAGAGATGAGCAGAGGGATGTGCAATCATAATGTTTCTAGCTGACACGCTATTAACGCAACATAAAAGAAAATGATCCTAGAGGCTGCTAAGTCTTTCGAATCAGAAAACCCCTTTGGCTTAGTAATTATCAAGCCATATAGTGATATACCGACATTTTAGGCTTGTAAGATTCTCTGGCCCCTGTCTATGCTCATTAGGAGCACCAGAAGAATAAAATGGTGAATGAATGTATTTGACAATGATAAACATGACACATTTTGTTGGGCTGATTGGGTTGGCTTGGTACCATTTACATGGCCTATTTTATTACTGATGTCCCTCTTTACATCTTTTCATCAAATGACCCAAAAACATCAACAATGGTCCTATATGGTCACTAATAGCCAACTTTAAGAAGAATATGAATGAATGCAAACATACATAAGTGGATGAACATAAATAATGAAGGTACCAAACATTGCCTAAACTAATGAACTATTGACTCGGGGTTCAATCTAGTATGCTCTTGTATGATCCAAAACCTACAAGGAAGGAAAAAATGGGGTTAGATCCAAAGGATCTAAGCAATGCCTGGCACAATATTACTGATCACCATCTATACATTACAAGCATGTGCATAGTCAAGCCATACACAGATTCAACAACATGATAGAATTAATCCAATAACAAAAAATACATTACAAATGCCAAGCTCATGGTCTCAATGGAATAAAAAGTGTATAAAATAATATATGCTCCACAATAGCAGCAAGTATGTAATGACAACAATAACATTGCATGATGCTCGAGCTCAAATTAAAAATAGTAAGTGTATTAATGTATGTTTGCATGATGCCAGATATTAAACAATGATCTCATGAACAATTCCAGTATTAAACGGTGAGCTCATGAACAATGTATGATGCCCTAGGTTGCACCCTGCGAGCCATCAAGACATTTCCTCATGAAATGTTCATAAATGGGGAGTACCACATAGTGAATATAAAAAACAAAACAAATAAAGAGAGGTCAAATACTTCACACAATACCTTGAAGATAATAGCGATGATGCCCTAGCTCTCAAAGATCACGGGTCATTGATCATTCCAAATGCTAAGATGTAAACAATGTGCACTATTAACATTCATATTGTGCCATTAAATCAACAAATGTCATCAAAATGAAATTGATTTAATGAGAAGACAAAGCTCAAATACCTACCTCAAGTGCCAGTGCCCTCTTCCCACATGGTGTCGGCCTCTTCGCACATGCCAAACTTGAATTCCCTCTTCACGCTATGCAAAAGTGCAATGTCATCTTCATGGCAGCTCTTCGAATTCACAAAAATTATGAATCACACTTTCTTTTTCAAAATTACAAAATTACAAAAATTTTATTGGCTCAAAGCACATAGAAATTCAAAATAGTATGATATCTTAATCTTTATGAGCTCAAATTCAAAATAGTAAGTGTATTATTTTATTATTGATGTCCCTATTTGATCTAATAGTATCAATATAACAATCAGAGTGCCGACCAATCAAATAGGGACATGAGGTGCTCAAACAATGAGCTCATAAAATAATATGTTTAGTCTTAATAAAATATTATAAAACAACATATATTGTGTGAAGTGTTTGATCTGTCTTTATTTATTTTGTTGTTGATATTAACTATGTGGTACTCCCTATTTATGATCATTTCATGAGGAAATGTCTTGATGGCTTGTGGGCTACAAGCTAGCGCATCATGCATTATTTATGAGCTCACTATTTGAGAACCAACCAATCAAATAGGGACATGTGTGCTCAAACAATGAGCTCATAAACAATATATTTAGTCTTAATAAAATCTTATAAAACAACATATATTGTGTGAAGTGTTTGATCTCTCTTAATTTGTTTTGTTGTTGATATTAACTATGTGGTACTCCCTGTTTATGATCATCTCACGAGGAAATGTCTTGATAGCTTACAGGTTGTAAGATAGGGCATCATGCATTATTTATGAGCTCACTATTTAAGCACTGACCAATCAAATAAGGACATGAGGTGCTCAAATAGTGAGCTCATAAACAATGCATGATGCCCTAGTTGTAGGTAGTTATCTCTTCTATGATGATGGAGGAGTGAAAGGTAATGATCAATGATGTTGTTGCTATTAGATCATAGATTAATACACTTACTATTTTTAATTTGAGCTTGGGCATCATGCAATGTTATTGTTGTCATTGCATGCTTGCTGTTGTTGTGCACCATATATTATTTTATACACATAGAACAATAGGTTTGGGGACTTAGACTTATGTTCAATCCTTAGTAATGCTTTGGGGAACTAATTACTAGATGAGTGAATACAGTACCCTAGTTTGCATTATTATATGATCTTGTTTAATTTGTGTTCATTTCATGCAAAGATACATGTAAAGAAAAAATAAATTTGCATCTAGAGATTACATGTATATATATGAAAAATAACTTGTATATAATGTACAAGGAAAATAACTTTTAGAAGAAAATGTAAGAGTACAAGCATACAGAAGAGGATGAGCATAAATAATAAGGGTGCTAGACATTGCATAAAATGATCAATTTTTGACCTAGGTATGAATCTAGTGTGCCCCTGTGTGATCTAGAACTTGCAAAGAAAAGAGAGATTGGGGTTAGATAAAAAATATCTAAGCAATGAATGGTATCCTATTACTGATCCTCATCTACAATTATGCATGTGCATAGTTAAGCCATACACTTCTGAAAGAAAAAACAAGCTCACAGTCTCAATGAAATAAACAATGTATAAAATAATATATGTGCACAATAGTAGCAAGCATGCAATGACAACAATCCCTATTTTATTATTGATGTCCCTATTTACATCTTTTCATCAAATGACCCAAAAACATCAAGAATGGTCCTATATGGTCGCTAATAGCCAACTTTCAGAAGAATATAAATGAATGCAAACATACATAAGTGGAAGAACATAAATAATGAAGGTCCTATATGGATGGTTCTAATGCTTTTCCATTACAACAATTGAGCATTCATCATTTGGTATATGAATAGGTGAAAAACATGCAGACATCCAGACATGTGTACTATAAGCTTTCCTACAACAAATGGACTTGTGATGATTTTCACAATAGTACATGTGTTGGAAGGAAAGCTCAAAGTACTACTTAGGAAAGTATAAATGTTAATCACCTATGCATATCAGAGTTGATCAGAGAAGGTATATGTACAACAAAACAAATAAAGAGAGATCAAACACTTCACACAATGCCTTGAAGGTAATAGAAATGATCAAACACTTCAAAATAGGGACATCAAATAGGGACATTAGTAATAAAATAATACACTTACTATTTTGAATTTGAGCTCATAAGGATTAAGATATCCCTATTTTATTATTGATGTCCCTATTTACATCTTTTCATCAAATGACCCAAAAACATCAACAATGGTCCTATATGGTCACTAATAGCCAATTTTTAGAAGAATATGAATGAATGCAAATATACATAAGTGGATGAACATAGCTAATGAAGGTACCAAACATTGCCTGAAGTAATGAAGTGTTGACACATGGTTCAATCCAGTATGCTCTTGTATGATCCAAAACCTGCAAGGAAGGAAAAGATGGGGTTATATACAAAGGATCTAAGCAATGCCTAGCACCATATTACTAATCATCATCTATACATTACAAGCATGTGCATAGTCAAACCATACAAAGACTCAAAAACATGATAGCATTAATCAAAGAACAAAAAATACATTACAAATGCCAAGCTCGCGGTCTTAATGAAATAAACAGTGTATAAAACAATATATGGTGCACAACAGTAGCAAGCATGCAATGAAAACAATAACATTGCATCATGCTTGAGCTCAAATTTAAAATAGTAAGTGTATTAATGTATATTTCCATGATGCCAAATATTAAATAGTGAGTTCATGAACAATGCCAGTATTAAACAGTGAGCTCATGAACAATGTATGATGCCCTAGCTTGCAGCTCGTGAGCCATCAAGACATTTCCTCATGAAATAATCATAAATGGGGAGTACCACATAGTGAATATCAACAACAAAAAAAATAAAGAGAGATCAAACACTAACACAATGCCTTGAAGGTACTAGCAATGATGCCCTAGCTCTCAAAGTTTGCGGGTCATTGAGCATTCCAAATGCTAAGATGTAAACAATGCACACTATTAACATTCATATTGTGCCATTAAATCAACAAATGACATCAAAATGAAATTGAGTTAATGAGGAGACAAAGCTCAAATGCCTACCTCAAGTGCCAGTGCCCTCTTCCCACATGATGTCTGCCTCTTCACGTAAGCCAAACTCAAATTCCCTCTTCGTACCATGCAAAAGTGTAGTGTCATCTTCACGGTAGCTCTTTGAATTCACAAAAAATACAAATGACACTTTCTTTTTCAAAATTACAAAATTACAAAAATTTCATTGGTTCAAAGCACATAGAAATTCAAAATAGTAGGATATCTTAATCTTTATGAGCTCAAATTCAAAATAGTAAGTGTATTATTTTATTTCTGATGTCCCTATTTGATCTAATAGCATCAATATAACAAACAGAGCACCAACCAATCAAATAGGGACATGAGGTGCTCAAACAGTGAGCTCATAAAATAATATATTTAGTCTTAATAAAATCTTATAAAACAACATATATTGTGTGAAGTGTTTGATCTGTCTTTATTTGTTTTGTTGTTGATATTCACTATGTGGTACTCCCTGTTTATGATCATTTCATGAGGAAATGTCTTGATGGCTTGCAGGCTGCAAGCTAGGGCATCATGCATTATTTATGAGCTCATTGTTTGAGCACTGACCAATCAAATAGGGACATGAGGTGGTCAAATAGTGAGCTCATAAACAATATATTTAGTCTTAATAAAATCTTATAAAACAACATATATTGTGTGAAGTGTTTGATCTTTCTTTTTTTTTCTTTTTTTTTATATTCACTATGGGGTACTCACCGTTTATGATCATTTCATGAGGAAATGTCTTGATGGCTTGCATGCTGCAAGCTAGGGCATCATGCATTATTTATGAGCTCACTATTTGAGCACCATCCAATCAAATAGGGACATGAGGTGCTCAAACTGTGAGCTCATAAACAATGCATGATGCCCTAGTTGTAGGTAGTTATCTCTTCTATAATGATGTAGGAGTGAAAGGTAATGATCAATGAGATTGCTTTTATTAGATCATACATTAATACACTTACTATTTTGAATTTGAGCTTGGGCATCATGCAATGTTATTGTCGTCATTGCATGCTTGCTGCTTCTGTGCACTATATATTGTTTTATACACATAGAACAATAGGTTCTGAGACTTAGACTTATGTTCAATCTTTAGTAATGGTTTGGGGAACTAATTACTAGATGAGTGACTATAGTACCCTAGTTTGCATTATTAGATGATCTTGTTTAATTTGTGTTCATTTCATGCAAAGATACATGTAAAGGAAAATAAATTTTTGCATCTAAAGATTACATGTATATATATGAAAAATAACTTGTATATACTATACAAGGAAAATAACTTTTAGAAGAAAATGCAAGAGTATATGCATACATATGAGGATGAACATAAATAATAAGGGTGCTAGACATTGCCTGAAGTGATGAATTTTTGACCTGGGTATGAATCTAGTGTGCCCCCATGTGATCCAGAACCTACAAAGAAAAGAGAGATGAGTGTTAGATAAAAAATATCTAAGCAATGAATGGCATCCTATTATTGATCCTCATCTACAATTATGCATGTGCCTAGTCAACCCATATGCTTCTGGAAGAAAAACCAAGCTCACAGTCTCAATGAAATAAACAGTGTATAAAAGAATATATGGTGGACAACGACAGGAACCATGTAATGACAACAATCCCTATTTTATTACTAATGTCCCTATTTATATCTTTTCATCAAATGACCCAAAAACATCAAGAATGGTCCTATATGGTCGCTAATAGCCAAATTTCAGAAGAATATAAATGAATGCAAACATACATAAGTGGATGAACATAAATAATGAAGGTCCTATATGGATGGTTCTAATGATTTTCTATTACAACATTTGAGCATTCATCATTTGGTATGAACAAGTGAAAAACATGTAGACATCCAAACATGTGTACTATGAGCTTTCCTGCAACAAATAGACTTTTGATGATTTTCACAATAGTACATGTGTTGGCAGGAAAGCTCAAAGTACTGCTTAGGAAAATATTAATGTTCATCACCTGCGCATATCAGAGTTGATCACAGAAGGTATATGCACAAGAAAATAAATAAAGAGAGATCAAACACTTCACACAATGCCTTGAAGGTAAGAGAAGTGATTAAACACTTCAAAATAGGGACATCAATAATAAAATAGGGACATCCGTAATAAAATAATAAACTTACTATTTTGAATTTGAGCTCATAAAGACTAAGATATCCCTATTTTATTACTGATGTCCCTATTTACATCTTTTCATCAAATGACCCAAAAACATCAACAATGGTCCTATATGGTCACTAATAGCCAAATTTTAGAAGAATATGAATGAGTGCAAACATACATAAGTGGATGAACATAAATAATGAAGGTACCAAACATTTCCTGAAGTAAAGAAGTGCTGACCTAGGGTTCAATCCAGTATGCTCTTGTATGATCCAAAACCTACAAGGAAGGAAAAGATGGGGTTAGATCCAAATGATCTAAGCAATGCCTAGCACCCTATTACTGATCATCATCTACAATTAAGCATGTGCATAATCAAGCCATAGACTTCTAAAATGAACTATTCTATAGAACATGTGCACTTAGGAAACATATGCATGCAGTGAGTAAATCAAGACCATAATGGAGCAAAAAGTATGATGTCAAATGTGTTATCAAGCAACACCTCATGGGCTATGAGTCAACATGGTATATATGTTGTTTATACAAGATCCGTAAAAGGAGATCTACAACCTCAACAACATGGCAATATTAATCCAATAAGAGGAAATACATTACAAATTCCAAACTCACAGTTTCAATGAAATAAATAGTCTATAAAACAATATATGATGCCTGAGCTCAAATTCAAAATAGTAAGTGTATTAATATATGTATGATCTAATAGAAGAAACCTCATTGATCATTACCTTTGACTCCTCAATCATTATAGAAGACATAACCACCTACAACTATATTTCATAATTCCTCCTTTCAAGTCATAGGTTAGTTTAAAATGGAGAAAGTATACAAACTCAGCAATTTAACCCCAAAATTTCAAAACATTGCATTCTTGTTGCTATTATGGTGCACAACAACAACAATCATGAAATGACAACAATAAAATTGCATGATGCTCGAGCTCTAATTCAAAATAGTAAGTGTATTATTTTATTACTGATGTCCCTATTTGATGCCCTTATTTTATTACTGATAAATTTTTGGGTAAAACCTTGCAAGTCTTACACAGACTCATAAACATGGTAGCATTGATACAATAACAAAAAATACATTACAAATGCCAAGCTCATAGTCTCAATGAAATAAACAATGTATGAAATAATGTATGGTGCACAACAGCAGCACACATGCAATGATAGCAATAACATTGCATGATGCCCGAGCTCAAATTCAAAATAATAAGTGTATTAATGTATGTTTGCATGATGTCAGATATTAAATAGTGAGCTCATGAACAATGCCAGTATTAAATAGTGAGCTCATGAACAATGTATGATGCCCTAGCTTGCAGCCCGTGAGCCATCAAGACATTTCCTCATAAAATGATCATAAATGGGGAGTACCACATAGTGAATATCAACAAAAAAACAAATAAAGAGAGATCAAACACTTCACACAATTCCTTGAAGGTAATAGAAATGATGCCCTATCTCTCAAAGCTCGCAGGTCATTGAGCATTCCAAATGAAAAGATGTAAACAATGCCAGTATTAAACAATGAGCTCATGAATAATGTATGATGCCCTAGCTTGCAGCCCACAAGCCATCAAGACATTTCCTCATGAAACGATCATAAACGGGGAGTACCACATAGTGAATATCAACAACAAAACAAATAAAGAGAGATCAAACATTTCACACAATGCCTTGTTGAAGGTAATAGAAATGATGCCCTAGCTCTGAAAGCTCATAGGTCATCAACCATTCCAAATGAAAAGATGTAAACAATGCAAGTATTAAATAGTGAGCTCATGAACAATGTATGATACCATAGCTTGCAGCCGGCGAGCCATCAAGATATTTCCTCATGAAATGATCATAAACAAGGAGTATCACATAGTGAATATCAACAATAAAACAAATAAAGAGAGATCAAACACTTCACACAATGTCTTAAAGGTAATAGAAACAATGCCCTAGCTCTCAAAGATCGTGGGTCATCAAGCATTCTAAATGAAAAGATGTAAATAATGCTAGTATTAAACAGTGAGCTCATAAACAATGTATGATGCCCTATCTTGCAGCCTATGAGCCATCAAGCTATTTCCTCATGAAATGATCATAAATAGGGAGTACCACATAGTGACTATCAACATAAAAACAAATAAAGAGAGATCAAACACTTCACACAATGCCTTGAAGGTAATAGAAATGATGCCCTAGCTCTCAAAGCTCATGGGTCATCGAGCATTCCAAATGGAAAGATGTAAACAATGCCAGAATTAGATAGTGAGCTCATGAACAATGTACGATGCCCTAGCTTGAAGCCCGTGAGCCATCAAGACATTTCCTCATGAAATGATCATAAACGGGGAGTACCATATAGTGAATATCAACAATAAAACAAATAAAGAGAGATCAAACACTTCACACAATGCCTTGTTGAAGGTAATAGAAATGATATCCTAGCTCTCAAAGCTTGTAGGTCATCAAGAATTCCAAATGAAAAGATGTAAACAATGCCAGTATTAAACAATGAGCTCATGAACAATGTATGGTTCCCTAGCTTGCAGCCCATGAGCCATCAAGACATTTTCTCATGAAATGATCATAAAAGGGGAGTACCACATAGTGAATATTGATAGAAAAATAAATAAAGAGAGATCAAACACTTCACACAATGCGTTGAAGGTAATAGAAACAATGCCCTGCTCTCAAAGCTCATGGGTCATCAAGCATTCCAAATGAAAAGATGTAAACAATGTCAGTATTAAACAATGAGCTCATAAACAATGTATGATGCCCTAGCTTGCAGCCCGCGAGCCATCAAGATATTTCCTCATGAAATGATCATAAATAGGGAGTACCACATAGTGAATATCAACAACAAAACAAATAAAGAGAGATTAGACACTTCACACAATGTCTTGAAGGTAATAGAAATGATTCCCTAGCTCTCAAAGCTCTTGGGTCATCGATCATTCCAAATTAAAAGATATAAACAATGTCAGTATTAAATAGTGAGCTCATGAACAATGTATGATGCCCTAGCTTGCAGCCCATGAGCCATCAAGATATTTCCTCATGAAATGATCATAAACGGGGAGTACCACATAGTTAATATCAACAACAAAACAAATAAAGAGAGATCAAACACTTCACACAATGCCTTGAAGGTAATAGCAATGATGCCCTAGCTCTCAAAGCTCTCGGGTCATCGAGCATTCCAAATGCAAAGATCTAAACAATGCTAGTATTAACATTCATATTTTTCCATTAAATCAAAAAATGTCATCAAAATGAAATTGAGTTAATGAGAAGACAAAGCTCAAATGCCTACCTCAAGTCATGGCTGCCATATAAAGATTGAAAATGCTAAGGAACTATGTTATAAAATTTCATGCCAAATTTCAAGGCATGAAATTTTATAACTATACATATATTTTCTTCGACTCCATGACACATTGTAAACTCAATGCTAAGGAGAAAAAAGTATGATGTCAAAATGTATGAAATTTCATGTCTTGAAATTTTATAACATTATTCCTTAGCATCTGCCATATGAAGAGTAGTGCAAGGTGGCAACTTTCCCATTTTACCACAGTTAGGGCCCTCTTTTACCATGCTTTATGAGCTTTATATTTTTACCATCCTTTATGAACTTTATGTTTTTTTTTTAAGTGAAGACAAAGATTATCTTAATTTTTTATCTTTAAATTTTATTCATTTTATGATTTTAAAAATTGAAATAAAAAATATAAACTTTTAAGAAACTTTTACATGTTTTCATCAAATGACCCAAAAACATCAAGAATCATCATATATGGTCGCTAATAGCCAATTTTTAGAAGAATATGAATGAATGAAAACATACATAAGTGGATGAACATAAATAATGAAGGTACCAGACATTGCCTAATGTAATGAAGCATTGACCAGGGTTCAATCCAATATGCTCTTGTATGATCCAAAACCTGCAAGGAAGGAAAAGATGGGGTTAGATCCAAAGGATCTAGTCAATGCCTGACACCCCATTACTGATCCTCATCTACAATTATGCATGTGCATAGTCAAGCCATACACTTCTAAAATAAACTATGCTACAGAACATGGGTGTGTGTTAATGTGATTCAAAAGCTATTATGCAAGATTGTTTTATTATTGAGATAAGGATCTCTTAATTCTACAAGAACAAATATTTTGATAAATATTTGAATTTAATTTTGAAAATAACATGAGGAGTGATATATTTCAAGATTTAGCAAGACTTTATACCACACAGTGTTTGTATATTACATTCAATGTGTTATTTACACTTGTATTGGTGGGAAAACTCTTGAAAACGCATAAAAGAGATTGCATTCAACCATGTTGTTTACATGACACATGTAGTTTACCTCCAGCCTAAATCAATGTTGTGTACAAATCTGTAGACAATGTGTGGTATGAAGCTTCACTGAAGCCTAAAAATGATAAGCATTATGATGTTGAGGTATGGTGTGGTAAGCACAAGTATAGTTTCTCGTAAGCTGCTATTGGTATAATTTTCTTTTTTTCAATAGTTGCAAAATCCAACTTCTCCTATACTTACACGTATGTATAAATTTTGGGCTTGGATTTAAATGTCATTTAAATTTAAGTGAAATGGTAATAATATCTAAGAGCAACAAGTATGACATTTTAAACAAGTATGCATATACATTATATAAGAGGAGGAGTGATATATTTTAATGGCAACACTTAATGAGAAGGATGCCTATATAACAAGAGGAGTGATATATTTTAATGGCAGTGGACATAGAAATTGCAGTGTAAGTAGTAGGATGATTGTAAGTGGACATAGAAATTGTAGTGAAACTCTATAATTTATTATAGCTCAGTGTTTTATATCCATAGTCAATGTCTATTTAAACTTTAGGATGATACTTATATGATGGCTTAAGTAAATTATTCTTACCTTGAGACTAGTACACCATGGGATTAGAGGATGGTTGTTATAATAGAAATTGTTGTTGGCAAGTTGGATATATTGATATATATGATTTAGTATAGTGTTTTCATTATGGCAACAAAGTCATATAACAGTTTGGCATTAGCGCACTTGATGGGAAGATTACAAATCAGCTAAGTGTTGAAGACTGGATAGTGTACAGAGTTCTTGAAGCTCTGAGGATCAGCGCACGTGTGTATGATTGAGTTATGGTATGCGCCGTAGAAGATAAATTGGTTATTCTATATTCATGCTTAGTCTATGAGCACATAATCAAATATGAAAGTATGAGAAAGATACAGATAGTTGAAGTTACACAGCCAGTGTGTGCCAGAGAAGATCAAAGTAAGCAGTCGACTGTTAGCATTTTGAGATGCAGTTATATTCTAATGATGTAAAGGCCATGTGACTATTATAATTAGTTTTCCTACATGTATATATGTTTTTTTATAAACACACTTGAGCCAATTCAATTGGAATGATTGTATGTAATAGGTTTAAGGGCTGACCTAGTTGTTTATTTTGTATTCACATATAAATATGAGATGCGCCCATTGTAATTGGCATGGAAGTTGATAGAGAGTTGTGATAAGTAGAGAAAAAGTGTGTGAAGAGACTATAAGATGTATTACATCTTTGCAATAGCTCAAAGCAACAATGCATCAAAGGAACTGATTGGACAAGCAGTGTCATAGTGACAGTTCATCCAGCAGATATAGTGTGTATCTGAGATTAGAAGGTTGTAGCCCTCACCACTTGAGCAGTGAGCTCTAGGATAGTGCATCCACTCCCCTAACAAGGACTATTGTAAAAGACTCCTAACAAGGTCTGACCCTTGACAAGGTCTACTGTACTTAATGCATTGTAAAGCAACTACTAACAGGGTTAAGGATCTTCTAACAAGGATCATAAAACACTAGTACAAAATATTAGTGGGTGTTAATTCCCACCAAAGTTTTTACCTATTTGGGTTTCCCCATAACCATATTGGTGTTATGTGTTTATTTCATGTTTCATGTTTATGTGGATGTTCATTTTAGTACTTAAGCATTTAAGTTCATTAAAAAGATAAAATACAATGAACACTGATTCACCCCCTTCCCCCTCTCAGTGTTCCCATTCCTAACAATTGGTATCAGAGCTCTGGTCCTCTACAAAGAAGTTTAAACACTTGAGGATATCATGGAAAAAGCATAAATGAAACATCTAAAAAGAAATCTTGAAGCTACTCTTGAAGGCTTGGACAAATCTGAAAGAGAAACTAAAGAATTAAGGGAAAAACTCAGTGATGCTCAACTAGTCATCAAAAGGCTAAGGAAGGATTTGAAAGAATGCTCTACCAGTGATCTAGGGACAATGGTCAAGAAGTTGAATGAAGAAAATACATCCTTAAAATAACACCTTAAAGAATTTGATGATAAGATGACTAACAATCATGAAGTCTATGATGAACAAGTCAAAGAGAACCTTTAACTGAATGAATAATTGAGGCAAGAAAACATGGAAATCTTAGAGCTAAGAAACAAAAAAGAAAGTTTGGAATCTGAATTGAAAGATGCAAAGAATCACATTGAAAAATTACACACCAGTTTTGATTTGATAGAATCTTAGTTGTATGAAAAAAGAGCTAAAGGAGATACTAGTTGCATTGGATACAATGAAGTAAAAAATCATATTGACAACATGTGAGCAAGAATGAATGCACAAAAAGACTCTACTAATACTAAGAAGACTAAAGATCAAACTAAAACTAATTGTGAACCACCTAAGAAGGAGGGAAAGCTAGTAGACCGCACTTGTTATGCATGTAACAAGCATGGACACATAGCGAGGAACTGTACAGAGGTAAGACCTTTTAATGGTTACTATTATTCATGCAATAAATTTGGTCATAGAGCTATAAATTGCAAGAAAAGTAAAAAGAATAGGACTCAACATGATTAGAGAAATCAGAATCAATCAAATGTAAGAAGTTCTCAGAATGTTACTTTTCAGATATGTAACTATAATGGTCACTCAGCTAGATAATGTAAAATGGTGACCCATGTCAATGCACCGAGGAGTATAAGGCCTCCAGTCATTTGTCACTCTTGTAAAAAAGCTAGACACATCTCAAAGTTTTTTAGATCAAGGATGTAGGGTTAGGAAAGCCCTAAAAAGATTGAAGAACCAGTATTAGATCCCGAAGGAGAAGTCGAGTCTATGAAAGCCTCATAGAATGCGAGCATGATTTGGTCAGAAAAAAAGAAGGATAAGGTTGATGATTATGTATTGGATGCATCCATAGTGGACGCACCCTCTACATCTAGATGAATGGCCCTCAAGGTCATAAGGGGAGCTAATTTATCTCTAGACCCTTGTGTGGTTGGTATACTCACTCTCAGAGTATGCGCCTTTAGACTTAAGCTTTTGGAGACTAAGGGAAACTTCATGGAAGAGCGCACTAGCTAATTGTTTGCAGAATGAAAGATAGAAATTTCCAAGTGACAGCTTGGTTTATGCGATAAACATTAATGGTAGAAACTCTACTTTAAAGTACACAAAAGTTAGAAGATCTCTCATTGCATTCAAATTAGGAGCAATTGAAGAGAAGAAGAGCCTTAGAAGTTGATTGAGAAGGATTTCAATTTGATTCATCAAGTGATTTTTTGTACATTTGATCGGTTGCAGAAACCCTAGTTCGTCACCCTAATTCAGAATCTCTTGGAAACCTTTGTGAAAGCAATATATAAGTAAGTGATGGCTAATCCTATAGTATTTGATATTACAGAGAAGAAAATATATGTGTTTAAGAGGCATCCATTTAAATCTAGACTAGATGACCTAAAAGGGGCATTCTCTCACACACCTATAGGCATTATGCATGTTGAGGACATTAGGGCATACATCTACTGTAAGAAAGAACCAGTAGGATTGGACATATTAAGGGAACACATGGAAACTATGCTAAAACTAGACAAAACCTTCAAGGATGAGTATGTGCGGTGGAATAATCACGTGATAGTGGAGCATGCTACAGCACATGAGCTCTATGAATCAGAATGGATCAAGATTCTATTGAGCAGGATTCATGATGACATATTTTGGATAGGTGAAGTGCCAGTTAGAATTACCAGTGACCTAATTCATGAGATGATAGGCCTCTCAAGGACAAGTACATCCTTCCAGTGGGAAAAGATGTGAGGAAGATTGTTGAACAAACTTGAAAATCAAGAAGTGATAGGTGCAGTATGACTATCGAATCTATTGAGCAAGATGACATCAAATTGATGTCTATGATACTTGGATACAGGTTTCAACACACCAGCAGAGTAAACACTATGTCCGCAGCCACAATTCTTGTTGCCATAAGAATTGTAAATGAGAATGGAGATTTCAACCTATGTGAGATCTTGCGCGCACAACTAATTGACAACAATAAGGAAATCAAGCATGATAAAACCAAGATATTCAGGTTTGGGTCCCTAATTATCTATATGTACTTCCATATTATTGGAAACATGTCATATTCATATATAGAAAAGACTATTCCTACCATGCCTCAGATATCTTTCAAGGCATCTACAAAGAGCACTCTAAGAGACTACATGACACTAGATTTGAAGACATTTAGGGTCAAAATGCATATGAAGTAGAGGATACCAAAGAACATTGTTGAGAAATACAAGGATACTATTAAAGACTATTCCTACCATGCCTCAGATATCTTTCAAGGCATCTACAAAGAGCACTCTAAGAGACTACATGACACTAGATTTGAAGACATTTAGGGTCAAAATGCATATGAAGTAGAGGATACCAAAGAACATTGTTGAGAAATACAAGGATACTATTTGTTTTATGGTTGAGACAGACACAACATGCATGGAGGAAGTTGAACCAAGAACAAATTGGATTCATCCACTAGGATATGAAGTGGAAGATCCTATTCTAGAGGCCTATGCTCAAGTTCTATTGTTAGCACCTAAAGACCCCAATGAGCCAAGATGGGTAACCTATGAAGAAAAGACAAGAGATTCTAAATTGAATAGCACAACAACAAAGAGGAAGGTTTCCAAGGTTACCTCTGAGATCTTGAGAATTCATGGAGTGTCTCAAGTAGACCTAGACAAAGTAAGGGAACAAAATATTTCTTTGGAATTAGAGAGCGTAGATGCAACAAAGGAAGAATCAGATGATCCTAAGCTGAAGAAAGTGAAGATTGAAAAATCTGATGAATAGAAGGGTAAAACTGATGTTACTCCTTCTGTGCCCAAAGAAACCACTAACCTTACTACTCCTCCTGAGTATAAGGAAATGTCAAAGAGGAAGAAAGAGATCAGCATTGGTCATCCATCCTCAAGAGTAACAAGAAACATAACTTGAACTCACAAGAACCTTCTGAAGTAAGTTTCAAACCTAGTCTCAGTGTGCTAAGTGCAAGAATAATTGATGAGAGAAGAATTGATCAAGTAGGAAATTTTGATGAAAAATATAGTGAGATAGATAAATTTGAGATACATGGTATGATAGTCAAACACATGTTGAAGTTCAAGAAGATAGTCTTGGAACTTAAGACTATGATCCTTGATAATGTGTGGAACATCCTAGAATTCCAAAAGAGATGGGCTATTGAAGAAGATCTATGGATAAGGGAAAATATTCTAGATGATACCCTTCCTATATGTTCTCTAGAGGAAAAGTCTTTGTTGTTAGACTTAGTAAAGCCACATCTCAAAACCAAGTCAAGGACTTTGCACATTATGGACAAGAACTATGATCTTGTTGCTAAGGAAATAGAGAAGGCATTCAAGAAAGTATTCATGAACATGCACATGTATCCAGCTACTATGCCAACAACACAAGTACCCTTAAAGGAAGTCAAGGTGGTAGAGCCCACTAATGCATCAGTGATAGGTCCTCAGGACTCAACACCTATAGTTGAAACACAAACAGAGGTAGATAAGTCTACGCCCATGATAGAGTCACTAAAGGATAGCACCATTATCATTGATAATGTAAAGATAGCCATGGTGGCCACTGACACTGAGTTAGATAAGTTTGAAGAAGCTTTTTTGAGCACACAAGAAGTCGAAATCTTATGCAGTAACACTCCTCCTACTCATCAAGAAGAAATATTGATTAAGGATATAACAAATGAGAAAGAAGAAGAAAAGATGGAAGAAAAGAAATAAGGAGAAAAACAAAAAGAAGAAGAAGAGGTAAAAGGAAGTGAACAAAAATATGAAACATAAATCAAGGCAAAACAAGAAGTGATGGATAGCACTCTCATCACTCCCTCAGCAGCATTATTGTCAAGTTTGACACTTGACACAACTAGTTTGGATTCATGGGGAGAAGAAGACCTAATTAAGTTGAGCGTCTTAGCCATGGAGAAGGCCAAGGAGAAAACAGTGATGAGGAATCCCCTCCTTGTAGAATTAGTGAACATCTTAAACATCTTGTTACCTATAGACAAGAAAGTGTCCAAAGTACACTTAGTTGATGATGTCAGTTCAGTGATTTCACAGTTCAAGGGAAACTTCTCTAGCTTGGAAGAATCTGCATCCTTAGTTGCAGAGGAGATTTATATGAAGAAAAGGCTCAATGAATTGGTTAGAAACTATGCACTTGACCTAAGCTCACTAAAGGCTGGTCAAGCATCTTTGAAGGAGTTTGTAGGAAAGGGAAGAAAGATCATTGCTGAATGTATGAACCAAGACAAGTTAACTGGTGATCTATACAAAAAGGTACAAGAGGCAAAAGTCATGATGGACAGCATAAGGAAATCAATAGAAGATCCATCTATTGATGTGAACATGTGCAACAATGTCTACCAAGGACAATTAGACAAGATTAAGAAGGCAGAAAAAGAGATGATCAAGATAAGGGCTAGGCAGACTCAGCTAAGGAATGCTCTTGCGTCCTCATTAGACATACCAAATCAAAATATCAAGGAGATCAATGTCACCATGGTGAAATATGATCAAGGTCCTAGCACTGATCTGGAGAAGATGGAGAAGCTACAATATGTTTTATGCGCCCATCTACAGATTGTAAATTTGTTGATCACATTTTGGAAGAAGGAGATCCAAAATCTGCAGATAGCATATCTGGATGTTCTATCACAGTAAGTTTTTGTAGATTCAGTTTTGACACACCTTTATCATTAATGTCAAAGGGGGAGTATGTGTATAATATGAGCTATAAATATGTATAAGGAGATAGAAAGATATGTATAGGGAGATAAAAGTTTTTTGTATTAAGAACATTTAGCAACTTGGCCATATTCCTTTGTTGCCATCAATGACAAATGGGAAGATTTTTGGAAAGTTGGCTATATTGATGTATATGACTTAGTATAGTGTTTTCATTATGGTAACAAATTCATATAGCAGTTTGGAGTCAGCGCACTTGATGGGAAGATTAGAAATCAACAAAGTGTTGAAGACTGGACAGTGTACAGAGTTCTTGAAGCTCTAAGAATCAACGCACATGCGTATGATTGAGTTATGGTATGTGCTCTGTAAGATAAGTTGGTTAGACTATATTCATGCTTATTCTATGAGCACATGATCAGATATGCAAGCATGAGAAAGATATAGACAGTTGAAGTTACACAGCTAGTGTGTGCCAGAGAAGATCACAGTAAGAAGCTCACTATTAGCATTTTAAATTGCGGTTATATTCTAATGATGTAAAGGCTATGCACCTATTGTAATTAGGTTTCTGACATGTATATATTTTTTTTTTATAAACATGCTTGAGCCAATTCAATTAGAAGCATTGTATGTAATAGGTTTAAGGGCCGACCTAGTTGTTTATTTTGTATGCACATATAAATATAAGGTGCACCCATTGTAATTGGCATGGAAGTTGATAGAGAGTTGTGATAAGCAGAGAAAAAGTGTGTGAAGAGAGTATAAGATGTATTAGAGATTTTCAAGAGGTCAAAGCATTAGTGCATCAAAGGAACTGATCTGACAAGCAGTGTCACAGTGACAATTCATCCAACAGATATAGTGTGTATCTGAGATCAGAAGGTTGTAGCCTTCACCACTTGAGCGGTGAGCTCTAGGATAGTGCATCCACTCCCCTAATAGGGACTATTGTAAAATAATCCTAACAGGGTCTGACCCTTGACAAGGTCTATTGTACTTAATGCATTGTAAAGAAACTACTAACAGGGTTAAGGATCTTCTAACAAGGATCATAAAATACTAGTGCAGAATATTAGTGGGTGTTAATTCCCATTGGGGTTTTTACCTATTTTGGTTTCCCCATAACCATATTGGTTTTATGTGTTGATTTCATGTTTCATGTTTATGTGGATGTTCATTTCAGTACTTAAGAATTTAAGTTCAGTAAAAAGATTAAATATAGTGAACACTGATTCACCCTCCCCCACCTCTTAGTGTTCCCATTCCTAACAACTGTGTGTCTATGGGATACTTTTATATTTTGTATTAAATGATGATACATATGTGTTTCTTCCTTTTACAATAGTTTATATTCTAATACTTATATCTTGAATTGTCAAATGACCAACGAATGATAATTTCAAAAGTGTATCATAATTAAAGGCATGTGAATTCATATTGTACTTAATCTAAATTCCACTATGTAATATTTTTACTTACGATATAAATCTTAATATATCCCTATTAAGATATCCCTATTTTATTATTGATGTCCCTATTTACATCTTTTCATCAAATGACCCAAAAACATCAAGAATGGTTCTATATGATCACCATATTACTGATCCTCATCTACAATTATGCATGTACATAGTGAAGCCATACACAGAATCAACAACATGGTAGCATTGATCCAATAACAAAAAATACATTACAAATGCCAAGCTCACAGTCTCAATGAAATAAATAGTGTATAAAACAATATATGGTGCATAATAGCAACAAGCATGCAATGACAATAATAACATTTCATGATGCCCGAGCTCAAATTCAAAATAGTAAGTGTATTAATGTATGTTTGCGTGATGCCAGATATTAAACAATGAGCTCATGAACAATGCCAGTATTAAATAGTGAGCTCATGAACATTGTATGATGCCCTATCTTGTAGCCTGCGAGCCATCAAGACATTTCCTAATGAAATGATCATAAACAAGGAATACCACATAGTGAATATAAACATCAAAACAAATAAAGAGAGATCAAACACTTCACACAATGCCTTGAAGCTAATAGAAATGATTCCCTAGCTCTCACAGCTCATAGGTCATCAACCATTCCAAATGAAAAGATGTAAATAATGCCAGTATTAAACAGTGAGCTCATGAACAATGTATGATGCCCTAGCTTGTAGACCATGAGCCATCAAGACATTTCCTCATAAAATGATCATAAACGGGGAGTACCACATAGTGAATATCAATAGAAAAACAAATAAAGAGAGATCAAATACTTCACACAATGCCTTGAAGGTAATAGCAATGATTCCCTAGCTCTCAAAGATTGTGGGTCATCAAGCATTTCAAATGAAAAGATGTAAACAATGTCAGTATTAAACAATGAGCTCATAAATAATGTATGATGCCCTAGCTTGCAGCCCATGAGCCATCAAGACATTTCCTCATGAAATGATCATAAACAGGGAGTACCACATAGTGAATATCAACAACAAAACAAATAAAGAGAGATAAAACACTTCACACAATGTCTTGAAGGTAATAGAAACAATGTCATAGCTCTCAAATCTTGCGGGTCATCGAGCATTCCAAATGCTAAGATGTAAACAATGTCAGTATTAACATTCATATTGTGCCACTAAATCAACAAATTCCATCAAAATGAAATTGAGTTAATAAGAAGACAAAGCTCGAATGCCTACCTCAAGTGCTGGTGCCCTCTTCCCACATGGTGTCAGCCTCTTCACGCACACCAAACTCAAATGCCCTCTTCACACCACACAAAAGTGAAATGTCATCTTTGCGATAGTTGTTCGAATTCAAAAATCTTACAAATGCCACTTTCTTTTCCTTTTTTTTTAATTTATAACCAAATGGGTGTCGTAATTACGACATTGTCGACACTATTACGACACCGTCTAGAGCACTTGCAAAAAAAAAACACAAAAAACAAACACAAATTGTAGTGGCATCAAAAATTGGCATCAACATTTGACCCCAAATTTTGTAGTGCTTATTATGTGAGTTTGAGCCCAAAATAATGAAAGATTCTTTTGATAATGAATATTGGATTCAAGCCATGAATGAGGAAATTGAGTAGATAGAATATAAAAAAACTTGGACACTAGTACCTAGACCAAAGGACAAGAATTTTATTGGAACAAAGTGGGTGTTCATAAATAGGCTAAATGAACAAGGAGAAGTCATAAGGAACAAGGCTAGATTGGTATGCAAAGGATATGCACAAGAAGAAGACATTGACTATGGGGAGACATGTTCCCAAGTTCCTAGATAAGAAAGTATTTCCTAATACCAACGTGATTCGGGACCAAAAGTTTTACACACCATCTCATAATATGATTGGTCATAGGTAGGGACCATAAGATTATTGACAAGAAATTCACATTATGTACTTGTCTCTAGCATGGATATTAAGAAAGCAATGGTAGCCATAACATCAACCACTTTATTGTTTGCTCTTGGGATCTGCTGGAAAATGATGCTTGCAAAATGTTTCTTGAGATCTTCAACCATGCGTCAGTAATGGAGAAAATTATCATCCTTTGTGTGAAATTCATCATTTACTTTCTTGATAACCAATTGTGAGTCACCAAAAATAGGAAAACTTGTGATCTTCCATCTGATAGCTTGGTGAAGCCCTATGACCAAGGCCTCATATTCTTCTATGTTATTGGTACATGCAAATGTTAATTTGTAGGATTTAGGGATGAGATCCCCTTGAGGTGTAACAAATAAAATTTATGCCTATGATTCTTTCTGAGTGAAAGATCCATCAAAATAGAGCTTCCACTGAATGCTAGGGGTGATGGTCATGATATTTTCATCAGGAAAGTTTGTGACAATAGGATGATCTCCAAGAATAGGAGCCTCTACAAGTTGATTTTCTATTTCTTTTCCTTTGATTTCTTTGCATTTTGTGTACACAATATTAAATTCACTAAGTATCATGACCCATTTTGTCATGTAGCATATTAGAGCTAGTTTAGATAACAAATACTTAAGTGGGTCAATCTTTTATATCAACTATATTTTATGATTAAGCATATAATGATGTAGCTTCTATGTACAAAAGAGTACAACTAGGAAAGCTCTCTCAATAACTATATAGTTGAGCTCATAACCCACTAAAGTCCTGCTAAGATAGTATATGGCGCACACTTTTCCATTGTCATCCAATTGTGATAGGAGAACACCTACTGCTACAATAGTTGCTGAGATGTAAAGAATCAAAGGTCTCCCTGGAATAGGTAGGACCAAACTTGGTGGATTAGATAGATATACCTTGATTTTTTCAAAATCCTTTTGACATAAGCAGTCCCAAATGAATTTGATATCTTTTCATAGTAGGTGAGAGAAAAGATGCACCTTGTCTGCAAATTTTGACACAAATCTTCGGATGGATTGAAGTCTCCCTTGCAAGCTCCATAATTATTTTAGATTTTTAGAAGGTGGAATCTCCAAAATGGCTTTCACCTTCTGAGGATCCACTTTTATTCCTCTACAAGAAACAATGTAGCCTAACAACTTGCCTGATTTCACATCAAAGACACATTTCTTGGGATTTAGCTGAACCTTGTACTTCTCCAATCTATCAAGGATTGTGGTAAGGATAGAAATGTGTGATTCTCATGTCTTGGATTTACCTAAGATATCATCCACATAATATTCCATAATCACATGAAGGAGGTCATGTAAGATACTTGTCATATCTCGTTGGTAGGTGGGGCCTATATTTTTATGACCGGAGGGCATGACCTAGTAACAGAACATACCCCATGATGTGGTGAATGCAATTTTATGTTGATCATCTACTGCTAAGTGAATCTGATTGTATCCAAAAAATCCATCCATGAGGGACAACATCTCATGCCCAACAGTCAAATCCACTATGATGTCAATGTTGGGAAGTGGAAAATCATCCTTAGGATAGGTGAGATTAAGACATAATTGGATACAAACATGTAGACATAAGAAATTCATCCTTTTTATTATTTAATATTTCATAGAACATATCAATAATGGTTTGTAATTCATAAATAATAATCCTAGTAATATCTACTTCAAACAATATCCTTTTCTCTTGCACATGTTCCTCTATGTTGGTAACAAAAATGATTTTTGGATCGATGACTTAAGGGTTAGGAAATATGAAAAACATGGATTCATAAAATCAGTGTAGATGTGGACATCCATATGGGATAGTAGATACCCATGATATCACTATTTTTATTTCAAGGAATATTTTGTCAAACTGGTGTATAGACTCTTGGGCCATACATTTGATCCCACACTCACTCCAGAGATAAAAACATTTCTAGACCAAAGGATTGCATTGAAAGGTAGATAGTGTATCAAAATTAGGAGACTATTATGCCTTCAAATATTATACAAAGATAAGATTTTATGGATTTGAAGGTATTCCCTTCCTTCTTCCTAAAATAGTACCCAACAAAATTGTATATATAAATCTTATCATATAATAGGCTACTTCTAGATTTATGCATTTAGGTTCATATGAAAAATAGTCCATCATGCCAAGAACATTATTCTTTGGAGAATTTTTGTAATAAATAATAAGGTTTGTGACCTTATTTATTCTAAATTAGCTCAATATAATATTTCAAAAGATGAGCCTAGGAAGAACTTTGATCTTGAAGATTTTACCAACCTAGCTAAGAAATCATAGAAATTGTGATCATATCAGCATATAAAAATTGCACAAGATGACCTTATAATAAACTTAGATGAGCCATAGGACTTCGAGAAGATGGAGGAATATGATAAGGTTACAATGGTTGAAGACTGGAGGAGAAATCATAACTTTTGAAGTTTTGATTCTTTCTCAAATATTGAGGATCCTATTGCAAGAATAAATTGGATGATCTCTCATATAGATGAAGTAATTGAGGGATTTCCATCATATATCTTCAAAATAAGGCCTCAAGGACCAAGATGAATAGGTATTTAGGTTGTAACTATTGTCATGCATTTTCCACCTCATCCCACCCTTGAATTTGAAAGCGCTACTGAAGATATGTCTATACAAGAAGAATGATATACTCATCTTTATTAGGCTTTAGATGGAGGTATTGATCCATATCATCAAATAGTAATCCTGGTAGAGCCACCCCAGGTTGATGAGAAGGATGATGTGAGGCAGTTAGCCTATAAAGAATTTACTTATGATAATGAATTTTTCATACTTGTGAATTTATAACATTTATGTGTAAATATAAAGGTAGATTGTTGAGACAAATGAAATCACCTTGGAAAATGAAGATAATCTATTAATGAAGCTACAACAAGGTGTGGATTCAGAAATGAATAGTATGATCCTAGAAAGAGGAAGGAAATTACTAAAAGAGGCTAGTACTGTTATCCTATCCAAATGGAATATGATCTTTATAATTGTTTTTTATATCTTTGTGAAGAATCAGAAGGTAAATAAGAAAAATTTTCCTCAATATGTGGATAGGATATATATCGGCTCAAGCTTTGATCTTGAAAATAAATTCTTATTGAATATCAATGTCGTAAATTCTAATAAAGCACTGGTAGAACAATTTACCAGGGAACAAGATGCCTACAAATCTAGGTAAGAGATATCAAAACAAGAGAAAATTCAATTGAAGGATAAGATGAAATGTATTGCCAATAGAAGATATTCCTTATACAAGTAGGAAAAACAATGTCCTAGCAGTAAAAGACAAAACCTACTATAGGTTTAGAGCACAAAAATTTGAAAAGATGTTAGAAGAAGGAGCTCAACATACTTATAAAGTTGTATACTACATGATGTTAAAACTAATCAAACAAAGGTTCAAAAAATTGATGGCATATACTAATAATTATTTGAGTACATATGAAGGTACTTTTAGAGTTCTCAGAGAACATACTAGACTTGGAGATAGGATAAAAGAAAAAATTAATGAAATGAAATTCAAAGACCCTATATCTTCAAAAAGTTCAAAGAAAATAAAAAATCTGTTTGAGAAACATTGAGAATTACATGAAGAGCTTGTTGAAGATATGGATTTCCTCGACAAAGGAGACATAGAGATTCTCCTAGCTATTCATGATAGTGATGATGGCTCAAGAGTTCCTTTGGAATAATAGAGAGACATGTATGCAAAGGAGCTCCCTCAGATCTTAGAGGATATCGATGACAAAGTGCACATAGTGGACAAGGTGAAGGTTATGAATGATAGCCTCTATAGGATGAAATATATCATGATATACTTCATTACCAATATTGATCCTTACAAATATAATGATTACGTTGAGCACATAGGAGTTTGTTAATTTATTTTTGTTAAGAATTTGAAATTTTTATTGCTAAAAAAACAATGTGATTAAGATGTGTCATTTCATCAAAAGGAATTTAGTTCCAAGTATGGTTCTTCTTCATTATAAATGGAAGTGTTTTTATTTCTAAAAACATCATGAATCATTAGATATCAGATTTTAAGTAGTAAGAAATACATTTGATAGCTTTTGTAGTCTCTAAAGTACTTATCTCAGTAATACAAAGTCCTCCTTATTATCATGCAATCAATATCAGTGTGTTTAAGTTCTGGATCACTTGTTGTATGGTTAAAATATCCATAATTATCTCAACTATCTTGTATGAGTTATTTTCTTCATTTACATTAATTTGTTCATCAAGGGTGAGTCAACTTAATCAAAGAATTACATTTTCTTTGTGTGGTTTCTTGGATAATTCTTTCAAGGAAAGGTATATTGATTCGATCATAGAAATAGTAGCTAAGTATTTGAATAAAAAGAAAGAGGTGGTTGATAGATTCATACTAGGTTTGGATTTAAAAAAAATCTGGTAAAATGATATATATGACTAGAATAAGCATCATTTGACTCCATACCCAATAGTAAGAATGCATCAATCTCATCTAAATGCCTTACAATTTATTTTTATAGTTTTACTTGAGGTTAGGTATATTTTTACTTAAGGTTAGGAATCTCATAGATTACTTAGAAGGCAAAAATTGTATCCATATAATATAGCCTATATACCATGATCCAATCAAGGTAGACCCACGTAGGCATTGTAGAGCTTGAATTAGAGGGAACATCAACCATATTAGGTTCATTCCATTTATTAGCTAAGACTAATTGTTGGACTTGATCATAGAATTTGGCATATTCTTAGAGTCCAACAAAACCTATAATTTTGAGCTCCAATAAATTGGCAAATCTACTAGGGAAAATTGAAGAAAAAGTGACTCCACTGGTAGAAAAATCTCAAAGAAGAAAATAACTCATTCATCTTGAAAGAGATGTGATGACTTGGATTAAAACCAAAATAAATATATGAATGAGAATGAAATAACTTACACTACAGTGAAAACCAACGACATAAATTTGAGGTTACAATTAAATCTCATCCTTGTATGTTTGGTAGGTCACTAAGACAAGGACATCTCATTGAGCCTTTGGAATTAAATCAGAAAATAATTAGAGATAAGCAAAATAGTAAAAGACCACATAATACATTTATGTATTATAGGACCCCTTAAGACTCCTTATGACTCCTTAAGACCCCGTATGACCCTTTACAACCCCTTATAACCCCTTAGGATCCATTACCATATAAAAATGTATGGTAAAGGGTTGTAAGGGGTCCTAATGGGTTGTAAAGGGTCATAGGGGTCTTAAGGGGTCCAAGGATACAACCCCTTTATGACCCCTTACAACCGCTTACAAATCCTAACCATGTAATATTGTATCCTAAGAGGTCCTAAGGGGTCATAAGGGGTCTCAGGATACATTAATATATTCTAGGACCCCTTAAGACCCATTACAACCCCTTAAGACCCCTTATGAAACCTTTCCATACAATAATGTATGTTAAAGGGTGGTAAAGGGTCTTAAGAGGTCCTGAGAGAGAGAGAGAGAGAGAGAGAGAGAGAGAGAGAGAGAGAGAGAGTTAATAATATATTATAATATAGTATAATATCATTTGAAGGTCTATGTGAAAAAGTAGAGAGTGTATGATATTCATTGGAACTGATCAAGATAGAAGGTCTACTCATAGTTCACCAAAAATCTATATATAGTGTGTATTTGTTAATCAGAAGGTTGCAGCCTTCACCCCTTTGAGCAGTGTGCTCTCGAATAGCCTGTCCTCACCCCTAACATGGTTAATTGTAAAAGACTCCTAATAGGGTACAACCCTTGACCAGGTCAGTGTACGTAATACATTGTAAATATAAAATCCTAACAGGGTTGTAAGATCTTCTAACATGGATCACAATACTCTAGTGCAATTTATAGTGGCTGCTAATTCACACCAGAATTTTTACCTATTTGGGTTTCCTTGTAACCAAAATTATGGTGTTGTGTTAAGTGTTATCTTATTGTGTTTATGCTTAATGTTCTTCTATACTTAATTGGATAAAGAATTGAATCTTCTAGATAATTGATTCATCCCCCCTCTCAGTTATCTCTTGGGACTATTCCTAACAATAATGGAGCCTTGCGCATTTATTTTTGTGTTGTAGACATAATTATGAAGCTTTGTTCATAGATAGCAGTGGAAGTTGAGTTATGATATTTCTATTTTCCAATTTTAGTTTTAGGAGATTATTTTTTGAGAGCCGACTATGTTTATATTATTTCAGTAGTTGCACATATCATTATGGTATGCATGTTTGGTTATGAGATAAGGTTTTTTGGTTAAGATCGCATAGCGTATTTCAAATTGAGAGTAAACTTTGAGTTAATTTGGTGGAGCCAATAGTGTGAAGCAACGCATCTACTCATATTGGGTTGTGCGGTTCTATTTGTGTTGTGTGCTTAGTATAATAGTTGGAGATGTTGTTTGAGAGTTTTATTGTTTCATTAATATGATTTCAAGAAGGTTCTAATAGGATGACTTGAATATATATTTTGTAGAAGGCTACTTATATCTGGTCATTTTTTATCGCTAAGTAATCATTATGGTAGAATAGTAAGAAGGTGTGAAAATATTGGGCCAGTAAAGCTATATCAATTATCAGTTGAATATCTATGTGAAGAAGAAGAGAGCATATGCTATTCATTAGAACTGATCAAGACAATAGGTCTAATTTATAGTTCACCAAGATCCAAATATAGTATGTATCTTCTATGCAGAAGGTTGCAACCTTCACCATTTGAGCAGTGTGCTCCTAGACAGTGTGTTCTCACCTCTAACAGGGTTATTTATAAAAGACTCCTAAGAGGGTCTGATCTTTGACCATGTCATTTTACTTCATGTATTGTAAAGATCAACTCCTAATATGGTCATAAGATCTTCTAACAAGGATCATTATACTCTAGAACAATTTATAGTGGGTGCTAATTCCCATCAGGGTTTTTACCTATTTTAGGTTTCCCCGTAACCAAAATTTTGGTGTTGTGTTAAGTGTTATCTTTTTGTGTATATTCTTAATGTTCTCCTATACTAATTTGGATAAAGTATTGAATCTTGTAGATAACTAATTCACCCCCACCCATCTCTTAGTTATCTCTTGGGACTATTTTTAACAATTGGTATCAGAGCCAAGTGCCTTGGAGAGAAAGTTTAACAACTTGAGGTTGATTGGAAGGCATTCTTTAGAAAAGAAAGTCCTAAGTTTGATGGAGATAATTATCTAGACTAGAAGAATAAAATTATAACACATTTGTAGTGCATTGGTTTTGAGATTTTTGAAGCAACTGCTCAAGATGTTTATGTTCCCTCTCTAAAAGACCTTGCCAAAGAAGATGCACCCATTAAATGAAAAGAAATGTTCACTCAAAATGCAATTGCTAAAGAAGCCCTTATCATTGCCTTATCTGATAGTGAGTTTTTCAATGATTAAGAAAGAAGATAGAGCCCACAAAACATGGAAGTATCTAGAAGACATGTTTGAAGGAGATATCCAAGCCAAGAATGCACGCAAAAAGACATGGAAGAAAAGATATAATAATTTGGAGATGCTACCTAAAGAAAACATCAGAGCCTACAATCAAAGAATTAATAAAGTTATTGCAGGAATCAGAAACAATGGTGGAGAGATTTCAGAAGAAGACATAATGGATAAATTGATGACTGCTCTGACAACAAAATATGAGAGCAAGATAAGCATCCTAGATGAGACTATGTAGTTTTCAAAAGAATTCAAGAGAGAGAGACCTTAATCAACAAGATTTCAACATTTGAGATATCAAGATTGAAGACAGAGCCTAGAAGAAACAACATTCAAAGCCTCAGTCCATGGTAATAAATCATTGAATACTTCTAGTAATTTTGATGATGAAGATGATGATAAAGAACTAGAATATTTCATTGCTATGGTTGCTAAGAAAGAAAGAAAAGGAAAAGGAAAATATGAAGGTCAATTACCATTTAAATTCTCTTCATGTAAAAAAATTGGTCATTTTTCATCTAAGTGTCCTACAAGAGTCAAGAAGTACAAAACTAATTTCAAGCCTAAGTATACAAAAAAATGTTACTATGCTGAAGATGGAATGATAGATGATGATTCAGCAGAAGATGAAATTGGATTTATTACAATTGAAGATATAGAGAAAATTTTTGATCACATGGATATTGAAGATGAAAAGAAAGAAGAGAAAGCATTGATTTCACAAGAAGACATCATGACAGACTGGATCATTAACAATAGTTGTTCACATCACATTACAGGAGACAAAGATAGATTTGTACATCTAGATAAGTACAAAGGTGGCATGGTTAGATTTAGAGACAACACTCCTAAACCTATCATAGGTAGAGGAGCTATCACTTTGGATGGAAAGAATAATACTGATGATGTTCTATATGTTGATGGTTTTCAGCATGGCCTACTAAGTGTTAGACAGTTACTTGAGAAAGGATATCAATTAGAATTCAAAAACAATAAGTGCATCATTAATAACAAAGAAGGATTAATGATTGCATCAGGTTCAAAGAAAAAAGGTAATGTTTTTCAGCTTAATTCTGAAGCAAGTTGTTTTGTTGCAAAAGTAGATGACAGTTGGTTATAGCACAAAAGACAATGTCACATCAATTTTGACAATATAGTAGAGATAAGCAATGTAAAGGTAGTATGAGACCTCCCTAGTATTGCAAGACTAGTTGATACAATGTGCAGGGAATGTGTGATGGGAAAGCATGTAAAGAACTCATTTAGAAGAAAGCATAATTCAGAAGAGAAAAAATTGGATCTAGTGCATACAGACCTATGTGGACCAACACAAACAAGATCATACTATGGTGAAAGGTACTTTATTTTGTTTGTTGATGATTATTCTAGAATGATGTGGGTTGCATTCTTAAGAGATAAATCTGAAGCATTTGAGTAGTTCAAAATATTCAAATCTAAAGTTTAAAATGAATTTAGATAAAAAATAAAATGTCTAAGATTAGATAGAGGAGGAGAATTCACTTCTAACAAATTTTATGAGTATTGTGAAGAACATGGGATAAAGAGACAGCTAAGTGCACCTAGGACCCCTCAATAGAATGGAATTGCAAAAATGGGAAATAGGATCTTACTTGACAAAGCACACACTATCAGGATTAAAGGAAAAGTTGCACATACCTATTGGAGAGATGCATTCAATACTATAGTCTATACTATCAACATAATTCAATTAGGGCCAAGCACATACAAGACACCCTATGAGCTATGGTTTTGGAATGTACCTATAGTAAAATACTTTAGAATCTTTGGAAGTAAGTGTTACATCAAGAGAGATGATGGTGTTGGGAAGTTTGATGCAAGAAGTGATGAAGGTATTTTTCTTGGTTACTCTACTAAAAGAAAAGCTTATAGATGTTTTAACTTGAGATTGAAGAAGATCATTGAAAGTGCACATGTAAAGATTGATGAAAATTTTATGATTCAAGAGAGATTCTATGATTATGCACCTATGATCGAAGAAGAACCTAGACCTATCAATAGAGAAGAAGATGTTGAAAAAATGTTTGAAAACATTGATGTATTAATTAGTTAACCTAGACTAAGTGAAGAAGAATCACATAAGACAAATGAGAGAGTCACACCTAATGTTCCAAAATTCACATCTAAAGAACATTCAAAAGAAGATATCATTGGAGATCAGAACAACAAAGTCATGACAAGATCAAGATCAAAAAATTCAACACTTGATGAAGCGGTATGTTTACTTTCACAAATTGAACCCTTAAGTGTTGAAGATGCATGTAATGATTCAGATTGGCATGAACCAATGAAAGAAGAGTTAAATCAAATAGTTAAGAATGATACATGGGAATTGGTCCCTAGGCCTAGTGACAAAAATGTGATTGGAACCAAGTGGATATTCCAAAACAAGATGAATGAAGATGGTACAATGGTAAGAAATAAAAATTTAGACTAATATGTAAAGGATATGCACAAAGAGAAGGAATTGATTACTCTGATACATTTTCCCCTATAAGAATATTGGAAGCTATAAATTTATTTGTAGCCTATGCAACATATAAAGACTTTAAGGTATATATCAGATGGATGTCAAATCAGCATTCCTGAATGGAGAATTGAAGGAAGAAGTCTACATAGAGAAGCCTGAAGGATTTAGTTTATCAGAAAAACCTGACATGGTTTGTAGATAGAAGAAAGCCCTCTATGGACTAAAGCAAGCCCCCAGAGCATGGTATGAAAGACTGGATGGTTACTTGACAAAGATCAGATTCAAGAAAGGAGCAACATATTGCAACTTATTCATAAGAGAGACACCTGAAGGATTATTACTAGTTGCTATTTTTGTTGATGACATTATTTTTGGTGGTAATGACAAGCTTAGTGCATATTTTTCTAAAGAGATGCAGAGCGAGTTTGAAATGAGCATGATTGGACCTATCAAGTACTTTTTAGGATTGAATGTGCAATAGACAGTTAAAGGTATATTCATTAATCAGTCTAAGTATGAGAAAGAAATATTGAAGAAGTTCAAGATGGATGATTTCAAGCCATTAAGCACCCCTATGATAACAAGAAGAAAGATTTCAAAAGATGATTATTCTACAGCAGTTGAAAAGACTCTATATAAGTTTATGATTGGTAAACTCATATATATTAGTCAGTCTAGACCAGATATTTCTAATGCAGTTGGTATTGTTGGAAGATTTGAAGCTAAACCTAAACAAAGTCATCTTATAGTAGTAAAGAGGATATTTTGATATTTGAAAGAAACTATAGACTATGGTTTATGGTATCCTAATGCGGAGAATGTATAACTTCATGTGTATATAGATGTAGATTGGGCAGGTTGTGTTGATGATAGAAAGAGCACCTTAGGAGGAGTAGTATTTCTTGGAGAAAGACTAGTTACTTGGACAAGAAAGAAGAAAAATTATATTTCACAATCAATAGTAGAAGCAGAGTCTGTAGCAGCAACATTAAATTTTTCTACAATTATTTGGATCAAGTAGATCATAAAGGATTTTGGAATCTAGATTGATTATCCTATAGTTATTCATTGTGACAACACTAGCACTATCAATATGTCATAGAACCCTATGATGCATGAAAAGACAAAACATATTGAGATAAAATATCATTTTTAAGAGAGAAAGTTGTAGAGAAAGAAGTAAAGTTGGATTATGTGAGTACTAAAGAACAGTTAGCATACATATTCACAAAGCCATTTCTGAAGGATACATTTGAGTATCTCAGGGAGAAGCTGGTAGTAATTCCCTTCCCTGGATCTAATTAGAGTTTGTAGTAGTGCATCAATCTTTAGTGACTAATGAATGGTGGACTACTCTACTTCAAGAGTAGTACCTATTCTTATTTTTTTTTGGAACCCTTTTCCATTGATGTCAAAGAGGGAGTATATAGTCATGAAAAAAAAACAATTGATTTATTCTAGAAAGAGGGAGTATATAGTAAGACGATTTAGTAGTTGATATTCAAAGCATTCAATAGTAGATGGAGAAATAATTTATGGGGGAGTCTTTTGTTGAGGACATGGATATTTTTTTGTACTTCTTGATTGGTGGTGTTTTTCATTTCATATGTTTCCATCAATGTCAAAGGGGGAGACTGTTGGAGATTTTTTGATAAGCTAGTGTTGATTGTATGTTTGTCATAGATGACAACATATGGTAAGCAGCATGCATTTTAGTTATATGTAGAAATCCTTGAGCATATGTTGTATGTACATGTTAGCAGCATGATATCATAGACACAAAGGTTGATTCTGAGTGTAGACAGTTGTGCAATTATTTGTAACAACAGTGTTCCTGATACTGTTCGAAGCAAAGTTTTGTATGTAATTCACAATATGGTTATAATGGAGCCTTGCACATTTATTTTTTTGTTATATACATAATTATGAAGCTATATTCATAGACACAAAGTTAGTTTTGTAGTTGAAGTTGACTTATGATGTTTCTATTTGCCAGTTACAGTTTTAGGAGATTATTTGTTGAGAGTCTGTTAGAAAGTAAAGTGCACCAAGATAACTAAGAGGGGGGGGGGGGGGGGCTGAATCAGTAATTAGATAATTATAAATTTTATCAACTTGAATAGAATTAAACCATTTAAGAAATATAATTACCAACCATAGAAAGATATTCATACACATTAACACAATGACACAAGATATGTTGACTAGGGAACCTCTTGATCAGAGAGTAAACCCTAGTGGGAATGATGCCCAAAAAAGATGCACTAATATGAATATTTCTTATGAAAGGATGGACTCCATTAGGAGTCTTATGAAATACATTCAGTACATATGAATCCATGTTAGGAGATTTTTAATTCCTATTAAAAGATTCTAACCCTGTTAAGAGTTATGGAAGACAGAAGGACCCACTACCCAAACAGCTTCAGGGTAAGATCACTGAACACACTATCCAAATAATCTTTATATTACTCAATAGAATAATATGTTAGCTCTTCTCTGACTGTGGCAAACCACACTCACTATTACACCAAATCTCAATTTCAGATCTATGTACTTCGCATGTCTTCCTTCACAATTCACTTTCACATTTAGCTCTTTTCTTCACTTCATATTCATACACTACTATCCTCTTCTACATACAATAAGGAAACACATTCCTTCCTTTATACCACACTCAAATAATTACAAATGAGTTGGCATACAATTACAAAATAAAAGTTTCCATGTGCTACATCAAAATTACACAAAACTGTCAGCTTCCAAATACAATAAATCTTCACTCACATGACCTCAATGTTTTCACTATCATCCACATCACTATCAATGTGTTTTCAACTTCCCTTTAACTGCAAAAAATCATATTCTATCCCGATTAGGAGATATCATTCGATTTCCACAAACCGTTACTCAGGAACACTACTTGAATACTGCTTCAACCAAAATGCTCATAACTTCCATGAATAAAAGAATTACTATCTACGCTCTTAACCATAGACATATAACATATCAAAGAGTATATCCTCAACATCACATAGCTCCAACTACATTAACCCATGTGCACTAATTCAAACTCTATCTGCTTCTCTACAAGTCTACAGAAGATCACTGTGTTGACCTCAATGACAATCATAGTCATGAATGCAACCACAACTACTACAGAATGGCTTCCAAACATTTAGCATTCATTCCTAACAATCTCCCCCATTGGCATTGATGGAAACATAGATGAAAAAACATCCAATGTTCCAAAAATCTAGTACTGCAACACTGCTGCTTCAAATCCTCTTCATCAATCAAATCTTGCTTCATTTTTCTATTCAGATAGTACAAATAGATTTTTTCATGTACAATTCTCCCCCATTGACATCAATGAAAAAAAATTCATCACTATGTCAACAACAACTCTAATGTCAAAAGACACTATTCAGAAAATACATTCACTAGAGTCCTCATGACTTAGCTTAGATACACATAGTCCCCCACAGAGGAAGTACCAACATCTAGTCCAGAAGAAAGATAAGGCTCATATACCATTGGATGGATGCAACCAACTACATCACTTCTCAAAAGTAGGTTGGGGCATAACCCAAAGCATACCTCTCAGATACTCAAATGTATCCTTAGGCAAAGGCTTTGTAAATATATTTTCTATCTGTTCCTTTGTACTTATGTACTCAAGTCTGAATTCTTTCTCAGCAAATTTCTCTCTTACAACATGATACTTGATCTCTATATGCTTTGTCTTAGAATTTAATACAGGATTCCTAGACATACTAACTATGATGGTGTTGTCACAATGTATGACAATAGGTTCAACAAACTTTATTCCAATATCCTTTAGCATTTTCTTCATCCAAATTATCTGGTTACAATTGTTTGCTACTACTACATATTCTGCTTCTATTGTGCTTTGTGAGATACAATTCTACTTCTTTGTTAACCAAGAAACCAATCTTCCTCCAAGGAAAATGCTCCACTATTGGTGCTTTTCTTATCAACACTACCTCCCCAATCAACATCTAGATGTGCCTCTTAAATACCTCAGTATCCTCTTTACTGCTACATAATGTGATTCTCTAGGTTCAGCTTGAAATCTTCCTACAATTCCAACTAAATGTGCTATATCAGGTCTTGTATGTGTCAAATACTATAGTCCTCCAATCATGGATCTGCAATTCTTCTGTTCTACTATGGGAGTCTCATATGTGCTAGATAACTTATGTCCAGTTACCATAGGTGTTCCAACTAGTTTACAATTCTCCATTCCAAATATTTTCAACAAGTCATTCAGGTACTTTGTCTGACTTACAAAGATACCATCATTTTTTTGTGTTATCTGTAATCCCAAAAGTATTTCATTTCACCAATCATACTCATTTCAAATTTAGTCTTCATTTCATCAGCAAATTTGTCACTAGCTTCGTCTTCTCCTCCAAAAATAATGTCATCAACAAAAATAACTATAACCAACAAACCATTTTCAATTTGTTTTGTGTACAGATTGCTATCAGTTGTTCCTTTTTTAAATCCCAACTTTAACAAATACTTGTCCAATCTTGCATACCAAGTTCTAGGTGCTTGTTTTAGTCCATATAAAGCTTTCTTTAGTTTACATACCATGTCTCTTTCTTGAGTCAAAGGAAAACCTTCAGGCTACTCAATGTAGACTTCTTCTTTCAATTTTTTATTAAAAAATGCTGACTTCACATCCATCTGATATACTTTAAATTTCTTGTAAGCTGCATAGGCCAAAAACATTCTTATTGCTTTAATTTATGCAACAGGTGCAAAGATTTCTTCATAGTCATTTCCTTCTTGTTATGAGTATCCTTTACATACCAATCTTGCTTTGTTTCTTACTACTTCTCCTTGTTCATTCATCTTGTTTCTGAATACCCATTTAGTTCCAATAACATTATTGTCTTTAGGTCTAGGGACCAATTCCCATGTCTTGTTCTTTTCAGTCTGATCTAGTTCTTCTTTCATAGCATTAGTCCAAATTTCATCTTCACAAGGTTCACTAGTAGTTTTAGGTTCAATTTGAGAAATCAAACATAACTATTCTTGTACCTTATTCTGAGTTAGAACTCCTCTTTTGATGCTTCCAATAATTTGTCCAATAGGATGATTCTTTAACAAACTCTTGCTAAATGTCACTATCTCAGATCTCACTTCAGGTGTAGGTTCTTCAATGACTTCACTGTGGCTTTCATTCAACAAATCACTATCAGTTTCATAAAATAATTCAATAGATCCAGTGTTAGGTTTAGGATGAGCTTCTTCATCTGATTCATAATCAAGCATTCTTTCCTAAATTTTGAACTTTTCATCAACCTTAACATTTGGACTTTCAATAATAGTCTTAGTTCTTTTATTGTAACATCTATAGGCTTTTCTTTTCAAAGAATGTCCAAGAAATATACCTTCATCACTTCTAGGATCAAACTTTCCAATATCATAATCTCTCTTTATATAACATTTTCTTCCAAAAATTATAAAATACTTAACTGAGGGTGCATGTCCAAACCATAATTCATAAGGTGTCTTGTCTGTGTTTGCTCTAATTTCTACTCTGTTCATTGTATACACTACTCTGTTCACTGCTTCTCTCCAGAATATCTTCACCAAATCATTCTCAAATAACATAGCTCTTGTTACTTCAGTTACTGATCTATTCCTTCTTTCTGCAATACCATTTTGTTCAGGTGTTCTAGGGGCTGAGAACTGTCTCTTAATGCCATTTTCTTCACAAAAGGTGTTAAAATCTCTAGAAGTAAATTCTCCACCTCTATCAGATCTCAAACATTTAATCTTCATTCCAGATTCATTCTCAACTTTATTCTTAACAATCTTAAACTTATCAAATGCTTCATATTTTTCTTTAAGAAATTCAATCCACATCATTCTTGTAAAATCATCAACAAGAATCATAAAATACCTTTCTCCATAGAATCCTCTAGTCCTGGTAGGACCACTCAAATCTATATGAACAATTTCCATCTTTTCTTTAGATGTAAACTTCTTACTAGGAAAAAAACTTCTTTTCTATTTAGCCATCACACATTCTTTGCAAATCATGTTAGTAGGCTTCATAATTTTAGGCAAATATCTTACTGCAAGTGTAGTACTTACTTTCACAATGTTGTCAAAGTTTATATGACAAAACCTTCTATGCCATAACCAACTGTCATCAATTTTAGTAATCAAACATGTCATCTCAGTAGGATTCAATTGAAATACATTACATCTGGTTCTAGATCTAGTTCCAATCAGATTTCCATCTTTATCCTTTATCACACAAGTTTTCTCAGTAAACCAAACCTATACCTCAGGTTCATCTTTGCTACTTCCAAGAAGAGTCTCTCTGTTAAACAAGTTATACCTCAGGTTCATCTCTGCTACTTCCAATCTTCCAAGAAGAGTCTCTCTTGTAAAGTTTGTAGTATAAGGTATAACTTGTTCAATAATCTATGTTGTCTTCTTAAATACAAGATTGAATGTCCTCAGAATTTTCCATATCACCTCATTCTTTGTCTTTGTTCCTCCACAAGATTTTATACCTGAAACAATTTCTGACATTCTACCAATATAGCTTCTAATAGATTGATCTTCCAACATTCTTATATCTTCAAATGCACATATCCAATTGTGTAATCTAACTCTTTTTGCATGTTCATCACCTTCAAAAGTAGAGTGTAAAGCTTTCCAAATTTCATGAAATTTTTTCAAACATTTTACTTGACTGTACTCATTCTCCGGAAGGGCTGTCAAAAGTGCTTCTCTTGTGAGTATGTTACACATGAATAGATCTCTCTCATCAGCAGTACATGTTTCAAGATTATCCTCTTCAATGATAGTCTTGTCATTCTTTGTAATCAACCAATAACCTAGTCCTAAACATAGTAGGTGTGTCTTCATCTTTTCTTTCTAGCTGTCAAAATTTACTCCTTCAAACTTAGGGCTTTCTTTCCTGAAATTTGCCATTGATCTCCTTAAGTTGTTAAACATCTTTTTCTAGGACCTTCCACTCTAATACCAATTGTTAGAAATTAAAGTCCACCAAGATAATTGAGAGCGAGGGGGGGGGGGGGGGTGAATTGGTTATCAGATAATTATAACTTTTATCAACTTCAACAACATTAAACTATGTAATCAATATAATTACCAACCATAGAAATATATTCATACACAATAACACAATGACACAAGATATGTTGACTAGGGAACCTCTTGATCAGAGAGTAAACCCCAATGGAAATGATGCCCAAAAAAGATGCACTAATATGAATATTCCTTTTTAAAGTATGAAATCTATTAGGAGTCTTATGAAATACATTCAGTACATATGAATCCCTGTTAAAAGATTCTAACACTGTTAAGAGTTATGGAAGACAGAAGGACCCACCACCCAAACAACTTCAAGGTAAGATCACTGAACACACTATCCAAATAATCTTTGTATTACTCAATAGAATAATATGTTACCTCTTCTCTGGCTGTGCCAAACTACACTCACTGTTACACCAGATCTCAATTTTAGATCTTTGTACTTCGCATGTCTTCCTTTACAATTTGCTTTCACATTTAGCTCTTTTCTTCACTTCATATTCATACACTACTATCCTCTTCTACATAAAACAAGGAAACACATTCCTTCCTTTATACCACACTCAAATAATTACAAATGAGTCGGCATACAATTACAAAATAAAAGTTTCCACATGCTACATCAAAATTACACAAAATTGTTGGCTTCCAAATACAATAAATCTTCATTCGTGCGACCTCAAAGTTTTCCCTATCATCCACATCACTATTAATGTGTCTTCAACTTCCCTTTAGCTGTGCAAAACCAAATTCCATTCCAATTAGGAGATATCATCCGATTTCCACAAACTGTTACTCAGGAACACTACCTGAATATTGCTTCCACCAAAATGCTCATAACTTTCATGAATAAAAGAATTACTATTTGTGCTCTTAACCATAGACATATAACATATCAAAGAGTATATCCTCAACATCACATAGCTCCAACTATAATAACCCACATGCGCTAATTCAAACTCTTTTTGCTTCTCTGCAAGTCTTTAGAAGATCATTGTATTGACATCAATGACAATCATAGTCATGAATGCAACAACGAATGCTATAGAATGGCTGCCAAACATTTAGAATTCATTCCTAATAGAGTCAACTCTGTTTATATTGATTCAATAGTTGCACCTATCATTATGGTATGCATGTTTTGTTTCATGTTTGGTTATGAGCTAAGGTTGTTTGGTTAAGAGCGTATAACGTATTTCAACTTGAGAGTAAAGTTTGAGTTAATTTTGTGGATCCAATAGTGTGAAGTGACATGTCTACTCATATTGGGTTGTGCGGTCCTATTTGTGTTGCATTCTTAGTATACCCATTAGAGCTGTTGTTGGAGAGTTGTATTGTTTCATTAATATGATTTCAAGAAAGTTCTAATAGGCTGAATTAATTATACCTTTTGGAGAAGGTTACTTATAGTTGGTCAGTTGTGATCACTAAGTAAGCATTACGGTAGAAAAATAAGAATGTGCAAAAATATTGGGCCAATAAAGCTATATCAATCATCAATTGAAGATCTATGTCAAGCAGCAGAGAGTGTATGCTATTCATTGGAACTGATCAAGACATAAGGTCTAATTTACAGTTCACCAAGATACAAATATAGTCTATATCTATTGTGTAGAAGGTTATAGCCTTCACCATTTGAGTAGTGTGCTCCTAAACAATGTGTCCTCACCTCTAATAGGGTTATTTATAAAAGACTCCTAACAGGATCTGACCTTTGACCAGGTCATTGTACTTCATGTATTGTAAAGATTAACTCTTAATAGGGTTGTAAGTGTACACACTAAATAGTGCACTTCTCTAAGTCATTACTTCCAAGGAAATCCATGAAGGGGAAACCTTGAGAAAGCAACCTAGAGCTCCCTAGGCATGGATTCACAAGGATGTTGATGGTCCTCTCAGCTAGAGCTATTGAAGCATGCAACCTTGCTAGTAAACCACACAATGGGAGATTCAATGAGACAAGGGCAAGAATTCCAATATCCTCAAGAATCAATATGAGAATGCAATGCAATGCAAGCTAAGCTATGAAAATGAGATTATTACAAACCCTTGCTAATTAAGCTATGTGAGCTAATCTAAAGCATAAAGGAAACTAAGCTAGATGCCATGAAAGCCATAATGCAAGAAATGAAACTAGAATGCAAGAATGCAAGAATGATCTCCAAAAGCTCCAAAGTCTCCAAGAAACCCTGCAACATAACATTAGTATTCAAAAGATGGATGCTAAAATGAGAAGAGAGATCTCATTTTAAAGGAATTGAAAAGGAATGGACCATGGAGATTAAGAGGAAAAATATTTAATCAAGGGTAGAGCTTGAAAGAGGAGCAATCCATGTGTACAAGTATCCTCCAATGAGAAAATAAGAGTTGACTTTTGTGTCCATATGAGATAAAAAGTGCTTTTCTTCTTTTCATAAAATAAGAATAATGCTTTATTTGTGCAACTTAGGATAAGAGGAAAAGTGGGGGCTTTTTATTTATTAAAAGGGGAGGAAATTCCTTTTAAATAAATAAAGACTTTAGGATAAAATGGTTAGCCCAAGGAAAATAATAAAAAATAATAAAATAGGATTTGATCAAGGAAATTGATATAATTGAAAAATGCTGAGTTTTGAAAATATTGATTCAGGGATTTGATAAATTGCTGAATGGGGGCCCAAAGTCTAGGTGACCATTTTAGGATGCATACATTTGGCCCTCTTTGACTAATGTGAGATTGATTTTGGATCACATGCAGTCAAAAAATGAAATTGAAATGTGAGATTGATTTGGGATCACAAAACAATCCAGACATGTGTTCGACGGATGGGAACATATTAGGACAAGCATAAGCAAAAGATGACAAAGATAAGCTAAAAGACAAGACCAAAACCTGTATAGCTAGGTGATAATCAAGTCTCAAATAAAAGATAAGAATCTCAAGAAAAGCTAATTGATAAGTTGAATCAAGGATTAAAGTTGATAAGTACTGCCCCCTCGGAATCCAAATCGAAATCAGGTAGAGGAGAACAACAAATTGATAAACTTGATCAAGTCACTAGAAATCATAATCAAAGATGAAGGATGATCATTAAGCAGTGAAGATATGCCCCAGTTTGACTAGGTTTAATTGAGAAAGATAGAGGATAAAAAAGAGGTCAAACCTCAAAGAGATGAAGCAGATAAAAAATGAATGAAAGACTAGGAGTTTGAAAGAGATAGGGGTGAAGAAATGAAGATGCCCTAGCGAAGATCGAAGGATCAGGCCTCAAATGGTCAATCAACTATGCAGAATAGGGTGAAATTTTTTGAAATGTGATTTTTACTATCAAGATGAACTCAGATTTCAATTTCGATCCCGAAAATGGATCCAGGACATCGAAATTAGCTAGAGGTGCAATTTTTGTGCAATTTCAAGATGTTTTGAAAATTAGGTCAAAAAGTCAATATGTTATAAAAGGGGGTAAAAAGGTCATTTGTCTTTTAGTGATTTGAGAATCTTAAGAGCTTAGAGAGAGAAAATAGCCCAGCAAGCAGTGATCCCGGTCCATAGGCATCAATTTGAGTGCACCCAGTTGCACAACTGGCCTCCGCAATATGGTGCCCCGGTATGTTTTTAGAAAAATGCACTTTGTTGGTCATTAATGAGCTTTAATGTCAAATTAAAACACATTTTTAAATTTTTTAAAACTTTTCAAATTTTCTTCATATGAAAAGTCATACGATACTTTCCGAGTATCGCACCCTTTGAGGATCTCTATCATGTGATACTTCATGGGTCAAAATAGTGTCACATCGATATTGAATCCAGTGTCGCACGACACTGGATGAAATATCATGTGATGCTATGTGAAGTATCATAGGCGAAGATACCATCACACTGCTATTGAAGAAAGTGTTGCGTGATACTTAGTCAAAAAATAGTATTGCATAGTATAGAAAAATGACATGGGTCCTGACAATGTTTACTTTTAAGATGTTTTATACTAATTTTATACACCCATCATGATATGTTCTAACATCTGGTTTGGGTTAAAATGGCTTGAAGGAGCACTTTCCTGTGCTGCTTGTTAGAGCACCTCAAGTGACTAGACTACGATGCATTTGGGATCTCGACGATCCAGAACAAGCAGACTTGAGGGAGATGGGGTTTGGCTACTTGCTGCAGATGCCCCATATTTGGGCAGATCATGGGTTGTTGACTACACTAGCCGATAGATGGCATAGCGATCACACCTTCCACTTGCCCACTGGAGGGGCTACAATTAGTCTCACGGATGTCTATCGGATCCTATGGGTTCCGAGCCATGGCGATCCTATAAGTATAATCATGTTTGTAGATAGTCATAGATGTAAAGTTTCCATATGATAGAAACTGACATGATTGTTTGTTGGCATAGGTGTACTATGATCAAGATCTGATAGAGGGTAGGTAGATCATGCAGGATATGTTTTAGGATGTTACGATTATTGATAGGCATTTGAGCTGGGATCGGTTAGTCGAGGATTTTGGTAGGGATTTCCTAATAACATGCATCATGTGTTCTATTGTTGCACATGCCCTTATTAATGATAGGAGTTAGAAGGGTTTTCCATTGGGCTGGGGGAGGTTAGTGGCGGATTTGATTGCTCACCCACGATGGATGGCATGGGGGCCAGCCATCCTTGCAGACATGTACCACAAGCTCCATGAGATAGTTTATCGGGAGAGTAGGACTTGGGCATGTGGAGCCATTTTCACTCAGTGGGTGTGGGAGCACATTGCTATAGTGTGACCATGAGTGCAGTTGAGGGAGTGGAGATGCCCCTACATATACAAGTACACAGGGTTCATCTCCTAGTCACATAGTGGAGATGTCATGTATTACCACTGGGTACAGGATGAGCTCACCTCATTCTAGTAGAGACCATATAGGGCATGCGAGTAGTGGGGTGACCGAGATGAGTTGGATTATATGCTATGTAGTCAGCCACTAGTAGTTCAACATTTAGATATTATGGAGAGATTTGTGATTACCTGTGTCTAGAGAAAGTTTAGGCACCAGTAGAGAGTACCCACTGAGACTACCACATATGCTCAAGTTAGGGATGAGGAGGGCTAGGGTTGGATGCCAATGCTAGATTACCAGCATGTAGTATGTGATATAGCTATGATATGCTAGGAGCTATGGGAGCACCTCCTAGATATGGAAGATGCAAGGGCTAATGCAACCTATAGGGTAGAGCGATGAAGGTTCCCATTGCCTAGGTTCACTATACCTAATGCATTGCTAGCAACATAGGGGGATGATGGAGATGATGGGGATAGAGGAGATGGAGGGAGAGGGAGAGGGAGAGAGACTAGATAGAGCTTTCAAGCAGGTGGCCAGAAATAACCATGGGGATAGGGTTCCATAGATGAGGGTGATGATAGGGCAAGGCCAACTCACAACCAGATGGATGTTAGGTAGGATCAGCCTACAGGGGGAGAGGACTTGAGAGCTAGGATCCAAGTCCTCAAGATAGAGATGCAGAAGCTACAAATCACCATAGCTATCAGAGAGTAGCAGCTAATAGATCTAAGAGCAGAGCTCGAGCAGTGGGATAGGATCATATAGGTTGCTACTATAGAGTCACAGAGAGAGGCAATACAAGGTACATACTATCATGGGCTCTATATAGAGGTTGTTCCATAGGGTCAGATGGCACCACCCTATTCACCTATAGCTAGGAGATTCGATATGGTGCCAGACATAACACCACCTCCTCCACCACCAACACCACATGATGGTTCTAGTAAGTCTTAGGTCTAGGTCAGATAGATGTATAGAGACATATCCTAGGATTTTATCCAAATTTTTGTATCCTACATTGTATCATGACACATTTTTATATATATGAGATTACTAGATTGATGATATATCTTATGTACTTGTCCCACTTGTGATGGATGTTTCAGTGTTTATATTGTCTTGTCATTTTGCTTCAAAATGTATGTCATATATGCTTATGTATAATCTCTCTCATAGATGTATGTTTTAGTTCTCATGTTTATGATATAGACTCATGTTTCTGAAAATGATCTCTTTAGAATAGATATGATGATAAGATTAACCCCTTGTGATGAGAGGACAAAGGATGTGATGTGAAAGACAAGAAGTGAAAGACATGATCGAGAAAAGGAAAGGTGAGCGCAGTTGACCGATAGGTCCATGAAAGATGAAAGGAGAGCTCTCTCCATACGCAAAATGCAAAACTAACTATTATGAACCTAAAAATGCAAGCTACTATGAAAAGTGGTTTACCTGCAAGGTCACAAATCTTTTAGACTCTAATATTCATCATCGAGCATTATTGGTAGTGTTGCAAGATCATACAATGCATACTAGTGTGAGTATGTGAATCTAAATTTGATCTATATCAGATAGATATGTGGGAATCCCACCTAGGCATCAAAGACATATAGGTCAAGATGAATAGTGTAGTGAAAGCTCCTAAGTTTAGTATAGAAAGATTATACTCACATCGAGACACAAGGAAAGTCAAGATGGCTAGAATTATGGACTTGTGAAGACAGTCAAGGATAATACCTTGTAGATCTCGTTGTCAAGTGGAACAAGCAAAAATGCTAATGACAATTAGGACCAACAAAATATACCCACAAGTAGAAAAAGAAATAAAACATGTCCTCATGCCCTCAGTCTTCTAACTATGCATCATTGAAAAATTCTTAGGGAAAGAACACTCATCAAAGAAATCATCATAGACATCACACAAAGAAATTTAGTCCAACAAGTCTCAGCGAGTCAAGTGTTTAAGTGTGTGTGTGTAGGTCATAGAGTCAAACTTTGAGAATCACATCTGTGAATGAGCAATACCATATCATGCTAGACTGCAGGTAATATATCTAATAAGTGTTGAGAAACACTTGACGCTAGGGTAGTGTTGAAAAACATAGTTTGGGTTGGTGTTGAAAAACACCGTTTGCAAGATGTCCTAAAGACCAACAAAACCTAGAGACCAAAGCTAAGACAGTTATGCCCCCTAGACAAAGACAAAGACCAATTCCAAACCAAGGCAACAAGTTCAAGGCATGATGGAGAAAGGCTAAGTGTTGAGGATGCATGCTAAAAGACAAGGGTGCAAAGGCCTCAAGTAGTGCCTATTTCCAGGTTTTCACCACTTGGAGATTTTTTGATTTTTTCAGTTCTTTTGTATTTTTTCTACCAAGGCGCCTGTTTCCAGGTTTTCACCAAGGCACTTTTTCTATTTTTTAAAAATTTTTTGGTTTGATATTTTTTTGTATTTTTTCAGGACTTTATATGCTTTTTAGGATTTTTTCAGCATCATATATGAATTTTTTTGGAATTTTTTCAAGATCAATAAATATATACAAAGGATGCCCCCAGATAGAATAGGCATCATGGATATAACTTCTTGAGGTGAAAAACATTGATAGGATCAAGGAGCTATTCCCCCTCTAAATCAAATAGTAAATAAGCACCTATACCAAAAGTGGCAATAATGATGTATGGTCCAAGCCAATTAGGTTCGAATTTGCCCTTTTGCTCTCTATGTTGTTGGTTCTTAGGGTTTTCTCATAGGACAAGATTCCCCACTTGAAATTCTCTAGGGTGAACCTTCTTGTTGAATGCTTTGGACATATGCTTTTGGTAAAATCTCATGTGATCAAAAGATTCTTTAGGCTTTTCATCTAGAAGTTCTAGTTCTTGAAGTCTCATGGCGTGGTAATCTTCATATGTCACTAAACCTTTAAGGGAAAATCTAAGAGAAGGAATCTCCACCTCTAAAGGTAACACTACTTCAGCACCATAAGTGAGGGCAAAAGGAGTAGCCCCTGTTGGAGTATGAATACTCATTCTATAGGCCCATAAGGCCGAATTTATCTGTAAATGCCAATCTCTACCATTCTTGTGAACTGTTCTATGGAGAATTTTAAGAATGGTTTTATTTGAAGCCTCTGCTTGTCCATTTCCTTGTGGGAAGTAAATGGAGGACCAATGCTATTTTATCTTGAATTTCTTGTAGAGATGTTTAAGGTCCTTGTTTTTAAACTGACCCCCATTATTAGTGATTATTTCAGAAGGCACTCCATACCGATAGATGATATGGTTCAAAATAAACAAAGAAACTATCTTGCCCAAAGCAACATAAAGTGGGACAACTTCTACCCATTTGGTAAAGTAATCAGTAGCAATGATAATGAATTTGTGTCCACCTGATGAGTTGGGATGAATCTACCCACAAGGTCAAAGGCCCAATGCTGAAATGGCCAATGAGAAATAGAAGGAATAAGCTCCCTGCTTGGAGCATGTATCAGGTTACCATATTTCTGACACTTTTCACAAGATTTAGCAAAAGCTACTGCATCTCTCTGCATGGTAGGCCAATATTACCCCACCCTAAGCAACCTTCAAGCCATGGCAAGACCATTAGAATGTCCTCCACAAATGCCCTCATGAATTTTAACTAACTCTTGGTTGGACTCATCTTTCTCTAAACACCTAAGAAGTGTCCCATCTAAACCCCTCCTATATAGATCACCAGAGATAAGGGTGTGGTGAGAGGCATTTTGGGTTAGGTTTCTTCATTCAGAACAGTTGAAGGTTTTGGGAATAGTACCATCATGGAGGTATGAATAAATGGCACCATAGAAAGATGAATCATGGCCAATAAGGGTACAAACAACTTGGCTTTCTTGGGAGTCATAGATAGGATAGTGTAGCTCTTCCACCAGGAATTCAAATCTAGAATCATGTTGTTCTAGCTGAAGGAGTGAAGCCAATTTAGCCATAGCATCAACTACTTTATTCTCTGCTCTAGGGATTTGTTGAAATGTAACAAAGGTAAAGTATCATTGCAATGAATCAACCATTTTCTTGTAGGGTACCAGTTTTTCATCTTTTGTTTGGTATTCTTCATTAACTTGGTTGAATACCAATTGTGAATTCCCATAGATATGTAGCTCTATGATTCTCCACTCTATAGCCATTTTTAGTCCATTTGTTAAGGCCTCATACTTAGCAATGTTATTTTTTCATGGGAACAATAGTTTGTAAGACTTAGGAATTGTGTACCCATGAGGGGAAACAAACAACACTCCTACACCTAAGCCATTTTGCATAAAAGAACCATCAAAGAACATCTTCCATGTTCTTGCAATCATGTACATTATGTGGTCATCTAGAAATTCAACTTGAATTGGTGCTTTGTCTTGTATTGGAAAATCAGCCAATTGGTCTGCAATGGCTTGTCCTTTTATAGCCTTACGCTCAACATACTCTATGTCAAATTCCAATAAGATCATCATCCACTTAGCAAGTCTACCTGTAAGAGAAACCTTACCAAGAAAATATTTGAGAGGATCAATTTTTGCAATGAGGTGTATTTTATGTGCAAGCATGTAATGTTGCAACTTTTGCGAAGGAAACACCACTGCTAGGCAAGATTTTTCAATACTAGTGTAATTGATCACATATGACACAAGAGCACAACTGATGTAATAGAGAGCTATTTCTTTTCTAGTATCATCAAGTTGAGCCAATAATGCCCCCAGGGAAGATTCTGTTGCTGACACATACAATATGAGTGGTTTTCCTAGGATAGGAGGCATTAAGATTAGAGGATTGGCCAAGTATTTCTTGATTTGGTCCATGCTTTGCTAACAATATTCATTCCAGACACATTTAACCCCTTTGTGTAAGGTCTTGTTAAAGGGTTGGGCTGTATCAGCCAGTTGTGAAATAAACCTCCTTATAGATTGAAGGCATCCTTGAAGACTCCTCATTTGACTGATGTTTTTGGGAGGTGACATGTCCATTATTGCTTGAACTTTTTCTGGGTCCACCTCTATTCCTTTAACTAAAATGATAAATCCTAGGATTTTTCTAGAGGTGACTCCAAATGCACACTTTTTGGGATTTAATCTTAATTGAAACTATTCCATATGATCTAGAATTACTTCCAAATCTCCTAGGTGTGTATCCCTTTTTTTAGATTTTTCCAGGGTGTCATCCACATAATCTTCCATATTCTTATGCATCATGTCATGGAAGATAGTAGTCATAGCTCTTTGATAAGTAGCCCTTGCATTTTTTAATCCAAATGGCATGACATTCTTGCAATAGGTTCCCCATGCACAAGTGAAAGTAGTATTTTCTTGGTCTTCAGGAGTTATGTTGATTTGATTATACGCAGAAAAACCATCCATCAAAGAATAGATCTCATAGCCCGCGGTCATGTCCACTATCATGTCTATGTTTGGGAGTTGAAAATCATCCTTTGGGCATGCTTTATTAAGATCTCTAAAATTTGTGCAGATGTGAATGGACTTGTCATGTTTTGAAACTGGTACAATATTGGGTATCCATTTGGCATAATCAATGGCTCTTATAAATCTTGCACTGAGGAGTTTTTCTAATTCAACTTTGACAAGAAGAGCTATGTGAGGATGCATTTTCCTCAATTTATGTTTTACTGGTTTGATGCCTATAGCTATGGACACGTGATGCATAATGAGACTAGTGCCCAATCCTAGCATGTCTGAATAAGTCCAAGAAAAATTGATCTTTTTGGTCTGTAGGAACTTGGTATATGCTTATTTTTCCTATGTTGATAGAGACTGAGCTAAATGTACAATTTATGGAGCCTCTGGTGTATTCAAATTAACTGGTTGTGTAGGCTCGGAAAGCACTGAAGATCTATCCTGAAAGTAGCTTTGGAGATGATCAAGTACCTCATCCTTATGTGCCTTGGAGAGGTTTTCACCCTCAGATACATCCTTTCTTTTTACTTTTTGAGATTCTGATACTGCCACATAGTGGTTTTCACCATCAAAACTCTTTTTCTTTTTTTCTTTTCTTTTCATTTTGTGACTAAGGTACTTGATATTTGGTTCTATCATGCTTGTAGTTGGTTCACAAGTGGAAGAGACTATAGGTTCAAGAGCATTGAGGTAACAGGCTATCTCGTAGTCATTTTGAAAAGTTAGGAGATGAGGCTATTGATAGCACTGAGACCAATCAATTAAGTGAGGATTGGCAAGGGGTAGGTCAATGACTGGTTCAATGTTGTGTATGTGAATGATATCATCTCTAGTGATTGCAAAGTTAGGATTCATCAAGTATCCCTCTAAGGTACCCAAATCAGGACTTATCCTACCAAGTGAAGCATCATCCACTAAAGCAACTCGTGGATTCCAATCCTCTAATCCTACACTAGACTCTTTAGCTACCTCAATTTGGGAACTATATGTATGGACAACATCAATATCCATGTTAACTATAGAACAATCAGAAAGAGTCTCCCACTCATACTCATGTGAGTCTATATCTGAATCTCGGCTGGCATGTTTACACCAAGCATGTTTTTTAGGCCTTGAGGTAGAGGTGTTGATGTCACCAAGGGTAACACCCTCTTGCATGTCATTTGTGTATTGATGTTATTGAATAGGGTCCTCAACATGATCTTCAATAGTGGATTGTTCTTATTCTAGGTCTGAAACTGTTGGATTGATAACTGGAGCATCTAAATCTCCCCAAAGGAGATTGGTGGAAGGGACCCAATATTCACACCTATCTTGTTGATTTTGAAAATTATGAATGTAGCTAGATTCATCATCGCTATCTATCACAGCAAGGATAGGAGTAGTTTTCTTATTCTGACTTTCAAAACCTAGGCCAACCGTTGTCTTAGATCTGTGGCCAAAGATAGCATGATTGAGTGGTTCAGCCTTAGCATCTAATCTATGACTGAGATGACCATGACCTAGGTAGCCCATATTTTTGACCAAAGTGTATCCTCTCCCATAATCTTTAGGAGATGGGGAGAAATTTTCATTATGCTTTTATTTTTCCTCCTTGTAAATCCAATCTCTAACAACTACCTCTTCTTTTTCATCTTGTATGGGCACTGAGGACTCTACAAATGTACCAAATAGAGTCATTGATGAAGATGAGGGATGCATCTCTTGTGAAGGTTTACCATAGAACCTAGGTGAGACTAGAATTTTTGTGAAGGAGTTAATTTGATAACCCCCCATACCAAGGTCTATGGTCTTAAACTTATTCTGACATTGTGCTAAAGTGGCATCAAAATCCTCAGCTTCCCCGTTGAGAGGAACATGAGTCCCTATTGAAATTGCATTAATAGATAATGTGCTATCCCCAGGTATACAAACTTCTACTCCATTATAGGGGAATTTGACACATTGGTGGTAGGTGGATGACACTACTTGCATGTCATGGATCGACAGTCTACCAAGCAGGATATTATAGGCTAAAGGACCAGCATCAACAATTTGGAATAAAATGTCCTTTTCAACAGGGCCAATCTTGATAGGAAGGACAACCAAGCCTTTGGAGCTTCTCTCTACCTCATCATAGGATTTGATGGTTACTTTCTTATGAGTATCAATAAATTTCTCTAAGTAAACCAATATCTTCAACAAACTCAAGGAACAAATATTGAGCCCAACACCCCCATCAATCAACACATGCCTGACACAGGTCTTGTGAATCATGACTTAGATATGAAGGGAAAGATTATGTGGATGGTTCATGGCTTTGTCATCTTCTTCTGAGAATGTAAGGTAGTGAGGGCTAGCAAGGTGGTTAACCATATTTTGGAATTGGTCAATGTCTATGTTGTTAGGAACATTGGCTATACGCAAAGCATCCTCAAGGATACACTTATGTCTTGGAGACAATTCTAGGAGCTCAAAAATTGAAATTTGAGCTGGTGTTCTTTGTAACTGGTCAACAAGATTGTAGCTCATTTCAAGATTGATTGCTGACTTGGTGGTGACATTCTTGGATGTCACTTGCTTGGGTTTGCTAGACTGGTTGGAATTAGGACCTCTAATAACCACAAGACCTTGACCTTGGCTTCTAGTGATAGCGTTAAGAGCTTGGGGTGACCTTTGAGAGTGAGGACCCCTAAGCACCACCATGGTTTCTTCATCAAATATAGGAGAAGAGCCCACATCATGACTATAAGAATATTTGTTTCACATCATGTTGACATTTTCCTCAACAATCTCAAGCATATTAACCACATTTTCTGCACCTGTGTAGGTATAGTTGATTTTAGCTTTTCCATTCTCTGGTTTAGAGGTTTCCCCCTTTTCATATTTGGGCAAAGGCTCCTTGAATGCCTTGTGGTTTGCATTTGTATTCAACCCATCAATTTGAAGTTTTCCACTTTCAATAAGATCTTGAATGAGGTGTTTAAGTTTCCAGCAATGTTCAATGTCATGTCCAATGCCATTGTGGTATTTGCAGAAAGCTTTTTCATTCCACCAATGTGGCTTAACATCAAGTATGTGAAATTTTGCTAGATCTTGTGGTTGTGCAAGATTACTGGCAATAAGGGTCTTGAAAACATCCTCATATGAGTCACCCAGTTTAGAAAACTACCTCAACTTTTTCTTGGTCTTCTCTTGATACTTAGGTTTATTCTCTTGTTGGTTGGAGGATGTGTTGAGCTTCATAGCCTAGACTGCGCTAGATAAATGTAGGACTCCTTGATCCTTGGGTTGGGAAGAGTCTACAACTCTATCATTGACTACTTGCTTATTCTTATTCCAGTGCAAGTGGTTTCCTTTGTCCTTATTAGCATTGTTAGGATTTTGACCATTGTTGGTATTGCTATGTTTGGTCAAAATGCCTTGTTCTTTTAAGACATCCTCAATTCGACATGCTATCTCAACCATAGTATCAAAGGAATCAAAGACCATTTTTTGAACCTCATAACACATTTTAGGCACCGAATTACTAACAATGATGTCAATCATTTCATGCTCAAGAATAGTCCTAGAATAGTCCAACATAATGACTGATCTTGACAAGTTGTATGTAAAATGTTGAATGAATCTATGGACAAGTTCTTTGAAAGTTTTGACGGGAGGGGTTATGTCGGTAAACCACTCCATGGCTTGGCCCTTGAGGCTCCTTGGAAATAATCTCATAAGGTAAGAGTCATCTTGGTGGAACTCAAAACTCATGATATAAAATTGACACACATGATCATGTGGGTCAACATTTCCATCATACTTATCGTATTGGGGAATTTCAACTTTCCTAGGAAAATTGATCATAGGCACACTTTTGTCAAAAGGATTGGGACAAATAGAATCAAGTGAAAATGAACTTTTAGGTGCCAACACCTTTTCCATCATTCGTTTAAGCTGCTTGATTTCCTCTTCTTGAGAGGGTCCTTGTTTCTTGATTCTCCTATCCACATCAAATTTGTAAGGGACTCTAGCACCCTTATTAATCAAACTCTCTAAGAACCTATCTTTATTTTGATCAAGGTACTTCTCCACATATTTTTGGAATAGTGGGTCTTGTTGCATTCTCATAAAGTCTTGATCATCAAAACTTGCACTACTTCCTCCATGTTGAGAGCCATGATGAACTTTTTGGGAGGGTTGTCTTGAGTTCCTAGGAGGTGTTTGTCTCCTATGTTGTGAAATCCTCCTTCCTCTAGGACTAGGAGATCTTGAAGAAGTCCTTGAACACCTTCTAGTTCTTGCGGTTCTTGAGGGAGTAGAGGGTGGAGAGTTGTCTCCACTATTGGTACCCCTTTTGTTAAATTGGTCATTGATTTGTTGGGCTAGAAACCTATCTTGTTCCTCTTGGAATTCTTTTCTTCTCAATTCCAACAAGCCTTTTTGCTCTTCCTCTAGGTGTCTAAACATTTCTTCTTTAGTGGCTTGTTCATCCAAAAAAGCTTTCTTTTCATGCTCAATTCTTTTAAGCCTTTCATTAGCATATCTTGAGGTTGTTTTGAGTGGAGAGTTGGACCTTGAGTGTCTGAACAAGTCATTAGTGAATGCGGCATTCACATGAGCATCACCAGATTCATTGTTTTGGTCTTCATGTTGTGACCATGCATCTTGGTGAGCTTTCCCATAATGTCTTTCAGCTCTTTGATGGGCATCTAAATATCTTGAGTTAATAGGGGGTGATTCAGGTTGATTATCATCACCAAACAACTTGTTATCCCTATGTCTTTGGAAAATATCATCAAGAGTTTGATCCATTTCTTCTCTTTGTTTCCTAGTCAAAGTGTAGCTCATGTCCATATTTGATTGAGAGGATGGTAAAGATGTGCTCAACTCGCTAGGATTTCTCTTTGGGTCAAACCAAGCCTTAGACTTGCTCCTAGGTGATTGATCAAAGATGGGTTTCTTCCCCTTTCACTTTTGACGAGTTTGGACTAAGGGTAATTGTTTAAAGATAACTTGAGGTCATTTTTCTTGACTGACTTGGTACCTTGTCATAACTGACATGAAAGAAAAAGACCCTCGATGATAAGATGACCTTATGAAACATCAATACCAAACAAGGATAATGAAAGTGTTCAATTGTCCAAAAAGAGATAGTAAGATAGAAAGCTTGAAAAAGGTGTAAACCAATCCTACCATAGAGGTGTATAATAAAAGGATGAGTATCCTAACACGTATGGGCCAAGAAAATGGATTTAACCAAATATATCATTGAAATTGAATTTTGATGGAAGTGAATTGGACAAAAGAGTACTAAAACTCTCCAAGCGTGTTACCAAAGAATCTAAAGGTGTACTTTTTCAACAAGGATAATTTCTAACTTATCAATGCCAAGCAAGACTACTTTGTAAAATCAAAGAACACTAATTCAAGGGGTCTAAAATTAGGAACCCAAGGTACAAACAAGTTTCTAGCAGTAGAGTAGGTCACCTACTAAAATCTATTCGACTAAGGAAAGACTAAAGATTGCATAAACCAGACAGGCAGCAAAAAGACTCTATGTGACAGTTTCCAGGCAAACAGTGCGATAATTTTTGAGCAGGTGATATTTTTCAGTAAGTAGGGTGATAGTTTCCAGGCAGCCTATGTGATAATTTCCAGGCAAGCAGTGTGATAGTCTTCCAGTGATGAACTATCACATGATAATTCTTTAGTACGATGTGTGATACAGTTTCAGGATCGTACGACTCTTGACCAGTGAGTGCTAAAAATCTCAATTTTAAGGGCAGTTTGTCCAAAATTTTAGTTTGAAGGTTGAATTTTTTGGTTTCAAGCATAGTGACAATAGTAAATAGATAGGTTTGCAAATAGTAGGTGATCAAACATGTCATAAAACACTTGCATAAGGGCAAAAGCAACCTTGCCAAGACAAGCAATTATGATATCAAAGCAATAAAATCCTATGAAAGCTACCCTGATGTTTGAGAATGTATACATGGGTAGCTCACAATGAGAACACTTCAAGCACTTACTAGCCTAAAAAGACAATGGATCAATACTTAACAACTTGGCCCACACTTGATGTCCCATTGCCTCACACAAAGTGGTTACCCACAATAGATATTGGCTTTGTCATGGAAGTGCCAATGACACAACCAAAGGAACATAGATGGTGAGTAATCTTGGGGTGATCTAGGCTATTCCACTTGGATCAATCCTTGCACCAAGAAGCTAAGCTGCAAAATAGGGTGGCTTCTATCTATGGTTCTTAATAAGGGCTTTCATTCATAATACCCCTCTTGCTCCCCAAAGGGACTCCTTACCTTGCGACAAGTAACAGACCTCGCGGCCACAAGAGTACCTTAAGCATTCTTGTTCAACATTTTCCTCATGGTCACAATCCCACAAGTATTCACATCAAGAGAAGACAAGTACTACATCTACCAAGGTTTTGTGTCCTTGATAGCATTGAGTTTATAGTGGGTCGGAATAGCCAGTGAAAAGCTTGTCCCCACTTGGGTCATTCCTCTTGATTGCTCAAGAGCAGGCCCGTTAAAGGATTCTAAAAGCTAAACAAAGAGTGGATCTACCTTTGAGTGTCATGATTTATGTTTCATCTCAAGGGTGAAGAGTATAATCTCCTAGCTCAAAAATATCTCCCAAACACACCAAGCAAAGGTTCAATTACCATCTTGCTTTCAAAATCTAAATATGGGTCAATATTTTCTAGTTCACCACAAGGGTGAAGAGCATACTTCTCCTACCACCGAAGCATTCCTACAATAAGATATTAAGTGCCTATGAAATGAAGCAACTAGTATATGCCACACTCAAAAGAAAGCAATTAAACAAGCACTTGATTGGTTTTTATGCTTTGGGCAGCCCTACAAAAACCGTTAGTAGCCCTTGTGCATTTGAAGCTTTGACATGTGTTCTTTTAGGAAATAATCAAGTAATAGGAGCACCTACAAGCACCACTTGTTAGCCCTACAAGGGTTCGCACATCAAAAACCAAATGAAATCTACAAATAGACCACTATCCTACAACAACAAATCAGAAATTCGAATCAAAACCAAGTAGATCTTGCAAAGAAATGACAAAAATTGCTCACTACCAGGCCTAGGTGATATTTCTGTCAGAGAAACAGTCGTGCGATATTTTATCCTGTACTGGTGCGATAATTCCTGCTACCTGCGTGTGATAGAAAACAAAACAAGAGAGTGATATAATCTACCAAAGCGTGTGATATTATTACTGGTAAAATATCACACTGGTATGTAAGAAAGTTGTATCATGGAAATTGTGACACTTTTGTGAATCCTTGCATGCAAGGAGACTCAATAAAAGACTCCTCACAAACTGACTCACAGCTCTCTATCTAAGTATGTGTAGGGATTGATATTGAGGCCCTTAGATCGACCTAGTCAACCCATGCAAGTACACCCCGGAATGAGAGATTCAAGGATGAATAGCAAGCATGCTAATCTCCATTGAACCTAGCTCATGCATGCAAATGAAAATTAATCTAATATGATTGCAAATGCAAGTAATAAACCAAATTACTGAAATGGAGATTAAACTATATGAAAATCAAACTAAAATATGCAATCTAAAATAGTCTATAGGAGATTAATCTATATGAAATTTAAACCAAAACAATGAGATAAATCAAATTTAAATGCTGAGTATGTAAATATGCAATAATGAAATTCAAAGCTCTATGAAAATTTGTAGCATAAGGATGATATAAAAATTTGGATCCTTAACTGAGAAGGAGAGGGCTCCTTTTATAACAAAATGTGGATTTGAATGCAAATTCAACAGCAATGTGGCGTAAATGGAAAAGAGGAAACAAATTTGATTTTAGCAAGTTTGTAGGAAAATAGAATTCTTTTTATTTTATTTCTTTTATTAATTGATTTGTTTCCTTTTCCATCACAAGATATTTTGAGAAGATATTTTATTTATTTAAAAGAATAATATCTCTTTTAATAAAATAAAATAATATTATATAATTTAAATATGAATATTAATTAAATTAAATAAAGTCATTTAATTAAAAATGAATTTTAATTAAATAATATTATTTTATTTGTTTAAAAGGGATTTATTTAATTAAATAAATTTAATGAAATATCCAACCTTAGGGAGTATTGGGATAGTTGAAAATAATTATGATTTGATCAAAAAGATTGATTCGAATGTATTGTAAAGCATTGATTCAGAAATTGATTTTGACAAATTGAATAAATGGGGCCCAAAGTCTAGGTGACCATTTTAGGGTGCATACAAAAGTATCATACGACACTGAAAAACAATCACACGATAATTCTGTCAGAAAAAACAAAGAGCAAATTTTTTGATGAAACAACAAGTAACTATTGACAAAAAATGACGGAAATGCATAAAATGAAGGACAAAACAAGAATGTTTTTCCCAATAGTGGGTGCCAAAAATGTACACACTAAATAGTGCACTTCTCTAAGTCATTACTTCCAAGGGAATCCATGAATGGGAAACCTTGAGAAAGCGACCTAGAGCTCCCTAGGCATGGAGTCACAAGGATGTTGATGGTGCTCTCAGCTAGAGCTATTGAAGCATGCAACCTTGCTAGTAAACCACACAATGGGAGATTCAATGAGACAAGGGCAAGAATGCCAATATCCTCAAGAATCAATATGAGAATGCAATGCAATGCAAGATAAGCTATGAAAATGAGAGTATTACAAACCCTTGCTAATTAAGCTATGTGAGCTAATCTAAAGCATAAAGGAAACTAAGCTAGATCCCATGAAAGCCATAATGCAAGAAATTAAACTAGAATGCAAGAATGAAAGAATGATCTCCAAAAGCTCAAAAGTCTCCAAGAAATCCTTCAGCATAAGGTTAGTATTCAAAAGATGGATGCTAAAATGAGAAGAGAGCTCTCCTTTTAAAGGAATTGAAAAGGAATGGGCCATGGAGATTAAGAGGCAAAATATTTAATCAGGGGTGGAGCTTGAAAGAGGAGAAATCCATGTGCACAAGTATCCTCCAATGAGAAAATAAGAGTTGACTTTTGTATCCATATGAGACAAAAAGTGCTTTTCTTCTTTTCATAAAAGAAGAATAATGCTTTATTTGTGCAACTTAGGATAAGAGGAAAAGTGGGGGCTTTTTATTTATTAAAAGGGGAGGAAATTCCTTTTAACTAAATAAAGACTTTACGATAAAATGGTTAGCCCAAGGCAAATAATAAAAAATGATAAAATAGGATTTGATCAAGGAAATTGATATAATTGAAAAATGCTGATTTTTGAAAATATTGATTCAGGGATTTGATAAATTGTTGAATGGGGGCCCAAAGTCTAGGCGACCATTTTAGGGTGCATATAGTAAGATCTTCTAACAAGGATCATTATACTCTAGTACAATTTATAGTGGGTGCTAATTCCCACTGGGTTTTTACCTATTTTGGGTTTCCCCTTAACCAAAATTCTGGTCTTTTGTTAATTGTTATCTTGTTGTGTATAGGCTTAATGTTCTCCTTTACTAATTTGGATAAAGAATTGAATCTTGTAGAAAAATAATTAACCCCACCCCCCCCCCCCCCTCTCATTTATCTGTTGGGACTATTCCTAATATTAACCCAAAATAAAAATATTATTTTTGCTAGGCGGACAAATAATATTTCTAAGAGGTAAATTTTGTCTATGTCTGGGGGCATAACTTTTTATTCCACTATTCGATCTTTCTAATTTTTGGATATATTGGCACAATCCTAGTTTGCTAAATTATCACTAGAAATATTTACAAATTAATTTTGGAGTCAAAATTCATTTAGTACAAAGTGGAGGTTTATAAAACTATCATGAAATCAGACTTGCTAAGTTAATGTTGTCGGCGGCTTTATGGATAATAATTGTTTTCTCTATAATTTCTCTAGCAATGATGGAACGTTTATACCCAAAAAGAATGTAAAAATTATGCAATATTTTTTTCCATTCTTATTCCAATGCTCCCAATCTCATGTTCTCTGATTTGATTATCAATCAAGTGTACACTTGGCAATTAGTAGTTTCCTATTCCATTTGTGGGTTCCATTCCCAATTTTAGAATCCTTTTTAAATCATGGTCATACATTTTAATGGAGTTGAAGATTTCCAATTTTTGAAACCATTTACTACCTTCCAGTTAGAGTTATACATATTCTTCAAACTATAACATCAGAGAATTCAAGAAGTTGATCATTATTGTGTGGTTTTCTTTAAGAAGATAATAATTTTTTTCCTTTCAGAACTTCGATAAATAAAACCTTCAAAGCATTTATCCCTATTGCTTCAATACTTTGATTAGGAAGAATAGACAACATGAATTTTAAGGCATCAAATAGATTACTACAATAAAGGTCTGATCCTTTCACTAAACTTTCGAACCATGATTTTGAACTGCTAAACCAACTGAACTTAAACTTTGAACTTATTAACTCTAAACCATTGATCTCTGAACTTAACCTATGAACCCAGATGAACCTAGACTAACCATTGAACTTGATTGAACCACTTTGAACCTGTTGAACCTAAAGTTCAAAATTGCAAAAAATTTCCAAAATCATTTTCCTTCATTAATAACTTTTTCCTTTTTATTTTCATCCATGTTGAACATTTTGAACCTTTGAACTTGGTTGAACCACTTTGAACTTATGAACCCATTTGAACTAGTTTAAGGGGGTTCAATGGTTCAAGGGGATTCAATGACCTATTCTTTCACTTAACTATAATTTAACATACAACTTTAGAGGGAAAAAATTTTTGGAGGCATGAAATGCCAATAGAGGGGCTTGACATAAATTTTTTAGTTTGTGCACTATAAGTGGGCCAACAATACCCAGTTCAAATGTGGGTTTATTTTACTAGGTACACAATTTTAAACAAATTATGTACCCAGGTACATAACATTATAGATTTTTTGTATCTACTTATTTTGGCTCAAATTTTCCTCAGAGCCCTATGTCAAGGTTATAGTGGGAAATTAGATCTTGTGATTGGCATAGCTTATTTATGTGTCCCAAAATATAGGATGAGGTATATAAACACCCTATATCTCCCCATTTTGGTAACCACATACAATATCAATCATTTCATAATCAACTCATCAAGTGTGAGGCAATAAATCAAGTCCAAGAATTCAAGTTCTAGCAATTGAGGTGTTCCTCTCGATGGATCTATCTTATTTCCCTCATTGGAGGCATAATAAAAGGAGTGGTTTATCAAGGGAGGAGATACACCTAACTTCTTCCTCTTTCTCTCCCAATCAAAGATTGTGATGAATTACAATATCCATTATATAAGGTTTTCTCTTTGATGATTTCCTTTTAGGTTCTTATGTTATGTCAACGTTACTATATCAACATATTTGATCACATTTAGAGAAGAAATTTCATTTCCAAAGGTATGATATACTTCATTTATTATATTTATCCTTTACTATATGAAAAAAAAAAAAAAATTCATTCATTTAATCTCAAGGTTTATTCCTAAACAAGGGTTTGACTGAGGTAAACCCCTTTATCTATCATTCTTTTGTATATTTATCTTTACAATAATAAATTATATCTAGTTGTTGGAACTTTTTTAGGAAGATATAGAACAATTAAATAGACCTTGGAAATTTCAATCAAAAGTACAAGGTATAAAGCATTAATAACATTTTTTACCCAGGTATAAAATATCTATAACATTATGTACCCTGACTTTAGCTCAAATTGTAATCATAGGTCAATACAATATTTTGGACCCTAATTTATCTCATTTTTAGTTTTTTCTAGTTAGTTATCAATTTGTAAGTTTTAGATCTTTCTACATTTGCATATCTAGCTTCATCTATTACATTATCATTTTATTTTTCCCTGTTTCAATTTTACAGTTTACATATTTAGAAAAGGATAATTGTCTCATTTAGAGCTTGAGACCTTCTTGACCATATTGGGATATCTTCTTTCCAAATATGAAAATTCAAAAAGGATGAGTAATCTAACCTTTTGAAATGCTTCTATTTTCCTATCGTGCAATAGCAAAAAATAACTTTGGACTTTACATAAGATTGTTATCTCTTCTGGATTTGAATATGTTATGCTTCTGATATTATCACCTTTTTACTTAGGTATTCCATGAGAAATTAGGTCCTCCTTTGCATCAATGGGTGTCTTCGCCCTCATCTCTTCCAAAAATTAAGATCCCACAACATCTCTAGTCTTCAAAATAACTAAAGTATTTTTGATGGTCATAAATAGAGAATCCCACAAATTAGACAAAGAAAAAACAAGATCTGACGTTTCTCCTCCCCATTTGTCTTCACACCAACAAATGAAAATTGAGGAACCAACATATTTAATTCTTCCAAGTGGTATATAATTTGTCCACCCTCTTCCATTCTCAAGGAATATAATATCTTCCTTAAGAAAATCTTATTCACCTAAAAAAATTTTTGATACATCTCACCAAGCTTCTTCTATAGTTTACTTGTAGAGGTCTCTTCATGTACATTGATCATAATAAAGTTTCCTAAGTACAATATCATCATACCCTTGGATTTTCTTTTCATAACATCATATTTAGTAGCCTCAATTGGATTTGTATGTTGCAAAAAATTATCATCAACATCATCCTACATATTGTGTTCTATTAATAGATCCTCCATCTTGTTGGTGTTCAAAATGGATGCTTATCCTCCTAGTACTATAGTTAAGGATATATTGGTGCAACAAGAAGTTTCAGGGAAAAGATGTAGATGGATCAATAAGATCCAAGAATTTAATATTGATATCCAAATTACAAAGTTGGTAAAAGGCTTAGGTCTTGAAAAATTAATCCAACACAAAGCAATTTAATTGCAAATCATATAAATGTGTTAGAAGAAGAAAAAAGGCCCTACATTTGTGATTTGGATTATTGTGATTGGTACAAAGATGTTATTGGTTACTTGCAGAAATTAGTCTTTCATCCTAAGATGGATGAAAATAGAAAGAGAACTATCAAGTTGCAATCTGCAAGGTATGCCATTATACATGGTAAGTTGTGGTAGAGAAGCAGTGAAGGAGTATTGCTAAAGTGCATAAACCATGAGAGATTTGAAGCTCTGTTAAAGGAAATGCAACGAGGTGTTTGTGGAGGACACTATATGGTAAAAACCACAGCTCACAAGATCCTTAGGTCTAGATTTTGGTGGCCTATAGTTTTTAAGGACACACATCAGTTTGTAAGAAAATGTGATGAATGTCATAAATTTGCTAGAAAGTTGAAGTTTAATGGAAATTTGCCACTCTGACCTGTTACAAATCAGCCTCCTTTCCAGAAGTGGGTATTGACTTTATTGGGGAGATTCCAAATAAATCTAGTGGTGGACATTATTACATACTAGTGGCAATAGACTATTTTACCAAGTGGATTGAAGCTATCCCTACTACAAAGGCTACTAGCAAAGTGGTAGCAGATTTTATGATGTAGAATATCCTTACCAGGTTTGGTTTCCTAGAGGTAATTGTGGTTGATAATGCAATGTGTTTTAGATCATAGGAATTCAGTGATTTTTGTCAACAATATGGGATACACATTTCATTTTCTTCCCCATATCATCCACAAGGAAATGGCTAGGATGAGTCCAATAATAAAAGCTTGATTAAGATTCTCAAGAGAGTGTTGGGCAAGAATAAGAAAGCCTTGGACTCAAAATTATGGTGGGCATTATGGGCTGATAGGGTAACTGTAAAGAAGGCCATAGGCTGTGGTCCATTTGATTTGGTGTATGGAATAAGTGCTATATTGCCTCAAAATAATTTATTGCAGATGTATAAGTTTATCCAAGCATATGATGAGGACTTGAATGATGAGATGAGAGTAAGAATGGATGAGCTGATCTAGTTGGAAGAGGTAAGGAGAGATGCACATGAAAGAAATGAGACATTGCAGAGACAATGTAAGACTTTATTTGATAGGAGGGCTACCTAGAGAAGTTTTGAAATTGATGACCTTGTCTTGATGTGGAATGCTAGGTTAGAAGATAAGGGGAAGCATGGAAAATTTGACCCTATTTGGTTGGGCACTTATCTTATTGAAAGAAAATGGGGGATAGATTCTTATGTCCTGAATGATTTAACTGGTGGTACTTTGGAATTTCCTGTTCATGGAAAATTCCTAAATTTTTACTTCTCCTGAAGTATCTTTTCCAAGAGTAGTAGTTTAGGTTTTCCCTTGTATAGTCATCTATTTTTGTTTTTTGGGTCAAAATTTTTGGTTTGGTCTACTCTTCCAAGAGATTCTAGCTTTCTCATTGTATCTGTAGGAGATACACATCCCCGAGTATGAGCCACTATTAGCACAAGTAAAAATTTCCATGGTTTCATCTTGTTTTTGTGCCTTTGCGGTCTTTTTTCTCCCGTTTCCTGGCTAAACCCTAGGCAAAATTCATAAATCTAGCCATTTGTTTAAAAAACCCTAGTGCGCCTTATTTTAAATCTATTTTCATGTTACTTTTCGGGCCACTTAAAATCCTAAATCGCATGTGTTTTAAATCTTTCCTAAGTCTACTGTCCGACAGGTTTCATATTTTCCTAAGTCCCGGTGTTAATATTTCCTAATGTTTTCAACCTTCATTCTTTCCTGGGCCCAGCTCTAACACCATCTAAATCTAACGGTGGGTGTATATTCTTATAAAATTTGTCAGAGGTTTGTGAACTTGCGCCAGCAGCTGATTCTACCTTGTGACATAGCCTTTCTTTTCAAGCGGGTCCACATGCCAAGTGTGCTGATTTGGTGATATTTGATTGGTCCACAGGTGAATGATTGGATATGCTATTAGTGGGACCTAATTTTCTAAGACTCAGAGGGTTCTAACATCTGTATTTCTTCAATGGTTGGTGTAAGTTCTCATGAGATGTGTTAGAGCTTTGAGATCTTACACCAGCCATTGATGTTACTTTATTCTCAAGCAGTAGTATTAAGGTGGGTCCGATTGCCAGATGGTTTTTATGTGCCACGGTGTGCTGAATTGTCTTCTTTTCATTCATCTACATGGTGATGAATTAGATTATGTCAGTGGGGCCAAGGATTTCCATGTTTCAGTAGTTCTGACAATGACAGAGGATAGACGGCTGACACATGTTCTTAAGGGTTTTTTCTGACACATGCGAACTTAAGACAGTCATTGATTTCTTTTGGTGTCAGAGGGTTGTTAGAGCAGGGTAAGATTCTTCATCTGACAATTGTCTTATGATCTGGAGGAATCTTGGAGGTCTATGCGAAAAATAGACAACTGTCAATTTTCTTGATGCGGGCCCAATAAAATTTCTCACTCTTTTTGGTGGTTTGGATAAAGTTTTGGTGGTTCTGACAAATGCTTGGTTTGTTTGCTGGTTCGCATGATGTTTTGCTGAGGGGTCTAAAAACTTAGTGATTTGGAAAATAGTGTTCACATAATAGCCAAATAATTTAGGGGTGCTCTCAAAATCTCATGAATGGGCGAAGGTTTTTTCAGTCACGTATTCGCCAGATTCTTATAAAGTAAAAACATAACCCAGGAAAAGGAAAGCATCTAATGGTCATGATATAAACCAAGATCAGATTTGAATGTGGGTCGTTGATACATTGGTAGCACCATAAAAGTAGCTGTTCCCTGTAGATTTGAAAATTTGAATGCTTTCCAGTGATAGAAATGACCAGAATTGAATGTTTCAATGACTAAACTTAATAGAAATGATTTGCAATTATTGTAGTGTGGTCCAGTGAATCTATGATTATTTGGAGAGAGTTTTGTACCATGAGGGGATGGGTTTACTTTCTTGAGGCATGTTGTAGGTTTCTAATCAGATGAATTTGTAGGAATTTCTTGATCTTTAGTACATTTCCAGAAGAATTACCATAAGTGAAGATTGGATTTTAGATCTGATTGCTTAGGGTTGCTTGGTTTTCCCTCCAATGTATTAATTTTTTATCTGTTTAAATTGTTTGGTGGGTGGAAACCCTAACCCTTACCCTAGTTATCCATAGCTTGTTGCATCCTAACCTGTTTGGGATTCCAAGGAAACCAGTGGTATTTAATGTGGAATTTTTTATTTTGTAGGAATTCCAATTTTGAAGTTCAAAAATAGTCCCTAGTTTTTGGTCCCAAGGTTTTGTAATAGTTTTTGATTCAGTGTTTGTTAATGAAAGAAGAAAGTTGCAGGTCTAAGCTGTAGTTTGCAAGCAAGGTGTCTTGTGATTTGTTGTATACACAGAAGGAATTCATCATACTTAGTACAAATATCTGATTCTTATCTCTCCTTTGTGTCAAGTCAAGTAACCTTTGAGTTTTCTAGCTCATTACATATTGTTTTTATCTATGTATCTTCATTCTTGATTTTTGATCTAGGATTGGATTAAACAATGCTCTAAATGGGATATGAGTTTTCCCTTATCTATGTAAGGATGTTTTGTAAGAAGTAAAGATTAGGATAAATGTATTTATGGCTATGAATTCTTAGATATTCTCAAATTTGTGTGTCTTCGTGTCTAAGAAATCTTGCCCAATGGATGAGGCACTGGCCTAAATGAGTATCTCTCTTGTTAACATACACTGGTTGAAGTTGTTGCATTCCAAATATTGAAATCAATAACCTTTCTAAGCTTTAGGTCTTTGGTTGTGTGGTTGTGTTACCCAATAGTAATAGAGAGTCAATGAATGTGTGGTTAGCATTTAGTACTTTTTTACTATCAATCTGTTATTCAAACCCAGTCTTTGGTGTGTAAAGTATAGTTTTCACTGGGTTAGGTGCACCTGCCTTGGTTTTGCAGAGCCAGAAGTGAAGAGGGAAGTCTTGTCCTTATAGTTGGTCTAGTTACCATAAGATCCTTCTACATTTTGGAATTTACCAATCCTAAAATCTATCTAAGGGTATATTGGTAGCCTAAGAGCATAAGCATCCATTTTGAACACCAACAAGATGGTGATTCCAGTGGGGAAATGTTACACAAGTCTATAATAACTAGTAGGTCATCATTGGAAAAAATAGGGTTATTCTTGTCCCTTGTCTTGTCAAGCTCATTTGGATATTTGTTAGTGAGAAAATAGTATTGTAAGATTCCCAATATCTTTTGGGTTGTGACTCAAACATCTTTGCAGTAGTGCTAGTCAGTAGATTATTTATAAAATGAGTTACAGAGGTACTAGGTCTCAGAGAAAGGAGCATCCTAAAGATAGATTGGAAGAAGGCTTTCCAAGCACTTCTAGGCCTAGTCAGACAAGGGGAGGAAAGAAGAAAAGAAATGTTTCTCATACTTGGAAAAGTAAAAAGGATACAAGACAAGAAACTCAAACCATGCCTAGTCAAGAAGAAAATATTTCAGAATATGAAGAGGATGTTGATTTGGGATTGAACCAATATGAGGATGAATTTCAAGTGGGAGATGATGAATCTGAGACTACTCTCCTAGAATTAGAAGAAATATTTGAAGAGCTCTATGAATTGGAAAAAAGAGTCCAAGAACAAGTTGCTATCAGACAACAAAGAGAAAAGGACAAAGAAGACAGAGTAAGACAAGCCATGATAAGGGCTGATCAACTAAAGGGGCAGTTGTTAGATTTGGAAGCAATTAATTTTGTCCTGGAGCCTGAGAGAGTAGAGGAACAACCTATTGTGCAGAGAACATATGAGATCACTAGGCCTAGAGATAAAGGCAAATAGAAAGCTGTTGGAGTTCAAATCAATGAACAAGTTCAGGTGGAAAACCCATTAGAGCAAGGGTTGAGATTAGATGCAGACCTTGAGAAGGCTAGAAAGGAAAAAGAAATATTAGATAAAGAATTAGAGAAGGCAGAATTGGAGGCCACTACTATAGAAATAAGGAAGAAGATTGATTTTCTCAAGCATACCTCAAGACCTTCAAATGCTACTGCTTCCCTTTTGGGGCAAGGTGGAAATCATGGTAACCTTGCAACTCAGACAAATGGCATTCTGGGTGCTGCTAAAATTCCTACTGGTTCAAACACAAGGACATCTACATCTCAAGGAATGGACCCACCTCAAGGAGTTCTTGTTCATGAAAGGTACAAACAACTTAACTTTTTTGGTATTCCTAGTTATCCTAATGTAATTCCTGATGAAATTAGAAAGAAGCTCCCAAAGTTTGCTAGGAACAATGTCATCACACGTGAGGAACATCTAAATTTTTTTATGGATGTAATAGATGATTATAATGTTGAGCCTGATGATGTTGTAATGAAGTTATTTGTACAATCTCTAACTGAGGATGCTAGGTATTGGTTTAGAGGATTGCCCCATGCTAGTATAGGATCTTGGAATGAATTTAAGAATTGTTTCAAGGAGCATTATGGAGATAAAACAAATGAGGGTTTTATTTTGAATGAATTCAATAACATAAAGAAGAATTAGAATGAAGAAGTCCTTGAATTTAATATAAGATTCCAAAAGGCTATGCATAGGCTCCTGCAAGTTATCAGATTAGATGATAAAGTGTGTCTTGTGACATACTTTAATGCTTTTGATGCAAAGATGGGTTACCTCTTAAGGGATAAGAACCCTAGAAATCTTGGGGAGGCTTACAAGTTAGCTATCAACATAGAAAGTAATAGAAGAATATCAAGAAAATTAGGGAGAAGAGATGATTATAGGCCTCAAGTGCAAAACAAGAAAGAAATGGGAAGGTCTGCTAATTTTAAGCCAAAAGAGGAGGATAATCTAAAGTAGATCCTAAGTTCTTTAGAGGATCTAAAGCCTGATGAAAAAAGAAACAATAGGGTTGCAACAAATGACAAGCTTGTTTCAAGTAATTTTAGTAGGCAACCAAGAATGCAGAATTACCCATACAATACTCAGTGGAAGGATGGCAAGCCCATTTTTCTAGTTAAAAGGGATAGGCTTGATGATAGGATTCCTGATCCTTTGCAAATAAATTCAGTTAACATGAATGATGATATCCCATGGTGTACTTCTTGTCAATCTCCTCATAGTCCAGAGCATTGTGTTATTGCTCTGGATTTATCTGAGAACCAAGAACAAGATAAGCAATATGATAAGAGTGGTTGTGCAATGACTTCTTCACATGTATGGGATGAGGTTGACTCTACTGATGATGAGGAAGAAGAATTTGATGATGTTGGATGTGGTGCAGTGAAGTGTGAGGAACATGTTTCCTTAAGGAGACCCTCTGATGATGAAATTGCTCAAATCACTATAGACATGGTCACTCAAGCCAGTAGTAATTACAATTTGAGAAATAGGATAGTTGGAAGAACAAATGGTAAACCAAGTAGCATGTTTATCAAGAATTTAGAAAGGAGTACACAACAACCTGAGGAAAAGGAGAAAGATGTTGGTGTTATAAGTAAGGTTAAAGTAAAAAAGAAGTTGGGACTTGCTGCAATACCTCAAGGTAAAGAAAAGACACCAGAGATAGTTGTTCCTATACCTCAGAAGGATGATGAATTTGTGCAAAAGGGTAAATCTGATTTGACTATCCAGAAGGAAGATAAAGGTGTCACTGAGATTAAGGAAGACATGAGTAACCATACATATATTCCCATTGATATGACTAAATTGCTTTCACAAATAATTGTCAAGGTTCCATTGTTATAAATGATGAGGATAGAAGAGCATAAGGTGAAAGCTTTGGATTGGGTAAATGGTGCCTCTTCTATAAAGGTCTAAGAAATGAGTAGGAGTGATAAGCATGTGGCTTCTTTAGATGGCACACCTGATAGTAAAAATGAAGAAATTGTCTCTAAGATTCCTCAGATATTTTTGAATGCAAATGTTGCAAATGCTACATCAGGGATAGTTGATCCTTTTTTCTTGTTCCTTATGATAAATTGCAAATTATTGAAGAATTGCATGATTAATTTTGGAGCATCAAACACTATCATGCCTACAAAGATCATGAAGTCATTAGGGCTAAAGGTTGATACACCTCATGGGAGATGCCAAGCCATGGACTTAAGAGAAGTGCTAGTTATTAGTACCATTAAGGCTTTGTCTTATAAACTAGTAGCATTTCTTGACAAAAAACTAACTGTGAGTGTTCTTGTAGTTGATATTCCTCCTCAATATGGAATGCTATTATGTAGAAAATGGAGTGCTTCTATGGGAGGAAGTATTCAATGTGACTTGTCTTTTGCCACTTTTAACATTGAAGGAGAAAGTGTGAAAGTTTCAAGGGAAACTAGAACCCCACATATGATTGAGGAGGATGAAGAGGACAACATGAATTGCTTTGTTGACACTCATATTGGCTCTTTCCAAGTTCAGGAGAGAGAGGTGCAAGAAAAGGTCAAGACTTTCCTTTTGGATGATAATGAAAATAACATGGTAGAGGGTAATGTTTTATGGACCCTGTATTTTGATGGAGCAAGTTCTAAGGAAGGTGCTAGAGCAAGAGTGCTATTGATATCCCCAAGTGGTAACACTTTCAAGTTTTCTTTCACTCTCTTATTCCTTTGCACAAATAATGTTGTTGAATATAAGGCCCTACTGATTGGTTTGAGACAAGCATCAAAACATGGAATCAAACATCTTAGGGTGATTGGTGACTCTGAGTTAATAATTTCTCAGATTAGATCAAGGTATGCATCAAAGAATCAAAGGCTGAAACAATATAGAAATGTTGTTTGGGATGAAATTGAAGGTTTCAATTCCTTTGGTATTGATTGGGTGGATAGAAGCCAAAACAAGATGGTTGACTTATTGGAAAACATAGCACTAAGGCTAGAGGATATTACTTTTGCTGGGATATCCAAAATTGAGTTCAAGTCTAGGCCTTCTATCCTAGACAATGTTGAGAATTGGTAGGTATTTTCTGATGATCAGGATATACTAAGGTTTTTGCAGTGTGATTCTCATTTTGATGGTCAAGAGATGGATTTTAGCACTTATGTTAACATCAAAAATGGAAAAGAAAATGTTCTTGGCAAGGAAATTTTGCAATTAAAATCAAATAGGATCCCAATGGGATTGGTTGCTCTTGAGAGGGCATTTGATGATAAAGAAAGGACTTGTTTTCCTAATTTTGTTGATAAGATAAATGATTTGGAGGAAATAAATTTAGGATCAAGTCAAATACCTAAAAATGTTTATATAGGTAAACGTTTGTCCCAAAGAACTAGGAACAATTTGATTGATCTTCTCAAAAGATTTAGACATGTCTTTGCATGGTCTTATGATGATTTGAAAGCCTATAGAGAAGATCTATTCCAGCATGAGATACCATTGAAGGAAGGTACCAAACCTTTTAGGCAAAAGTTAAGGCCTGTGAATCCTACCTTGGCACCAAAAATACAAGATGAACTCAAAAAGATGATGGATGCTGGAATCATCAAGCCTATCAGACATTCTTCGTGGGTGTCAAACTTGGTTCTAGTTAGAAAAAAGAATGGTGACATTAGGTTATGTGTTGATTTTAGGAACTTGAATGTCAATTCTTTGAAGGACAATTATGGTTTGCCTAATATGGAGAATATGCTGTACAAGGTTACTAGATCGGAGTTAATGTCCATGATGGATGGTTTCTCTGGATATAATCAGGTCATGGTCAAGGAATCAGAACAATTCAAGACTGCATTTGCTACCCCTTGGGGAACATATGTTTATGTTAGAATGCCTTTTGGTCTGACAAATGCAGGAGCTACTTTTCAGAGAGCTATGGATGTGGCCTTTGTAGACTTCATAAACAAATTTCTAGTAGTATATCAGGATGACCTCACAACATATTTAGACAAGGAAAGTCAGCACTGTGAACATCTTGAGAAAATTTTTATTAGGGCCTTGGAGTATGGGATTTCTTTGAATCCAAAGAAGTGTTCCTTTGGTGTTGTGGAAGGAAAGCTCTTAGGACATATTATGTCCAAGGATGGAGTGAGAATTGAGCCTGAAAGGGTTATGGCTATAGACAAGCTTTCACCACCTAGAAATGTTAAAGCAATATAGTCCTTCTTTGGGTAGGTAAATTTTCTAAGGAGATTTGTTACAAATTTTGCAGAAATCGGTATCCCTATCTCTAGAATGTTGAAAAAAGAAGCAAATATTGAATGGAATGAAGAAGCAAATGAATCTTTCAGAAGTATCAAAAAGGCCATCAAAGATGCTCCTCTTTTGAGGACACCTGATTATGGTAAGCCCATGCAGATATTTTCTTTTGCTTCTTGTCATATAGTTGCAGTAGTTTTATTGCAGAAGAATTCAGATGGATATGAACAACCCATATCATTCTTCAGCAAATCCCTACAAGCAGTAGAATTAAAATATGATATTACTGAGAAATAGGCTTATGCCTTAGTTAAAGCAGTCAAGGCTTTTAGGTGTTATCTTGTAGGAGCTAAGGTGGTTGCTTATGTTCCTAGTGCTCTAGATAAGGATATATTGGTGCAACAAGAAGTTTCAGGGAAAAGATGTAGATGGATCAATAGGATCCAAGAATTTAATATTGATATCCAAATTAAAAAGTTGGTAAGAGGCTTAGGTCTTGCAAAATTAATGGCACAAAGCAATTTAATTTCAAATCATATAAATGTGTTAGAAGAAGAACAAAGGCCCTACATTTGTGATTTGGATTATTGTGATTGGTACAAAGATGTTATTGGTTACTTGCAGAAATTAGTCTTTCCCCTTGAGATGGATGAAAATAGAAGGAGAACTATCAAGTTTCAATCTACAAGGTATGCCATTAGACATGGTAAGTTGTGGTGGAGAAGCAATGAAGGAGTATTGCTAAAGTGCATAGACCATGAGAGATCTGAAGCTCTATTAGAGGAAATGCACCAAGGTGTTTGCAGAGGACACTATATGGCAAAGACCACAGCTCACAAGATCCTTAGGTCTAGATTTTGGTGGCCTACAGTTTTTAAGGATACACATCATTTTGTAAGAAAATGTGATGCATGTCAGAGATTTGCTAGAAAGTTGAAGTTTAATGGAAATTTGCCACTCTGACCTGTTACAGTTTAGGCTCCTTTCCAAAAGTGGGGTATTGAATTTATTAGGGAGATTCCAAATAAATCTAGTGGTGGACATTCTTACATACTAGTGGCAATAGACTATTTTACCAAGTGGATTGAAGCTATCCCTACTACAAAGGCTACTAGCAAAGTGGTAGCAGATTTTATGATGTAGAATATCCTTACCAGGTTTGGTTGCCTAGAGGTAATTGTGGTTGATAATGCAATGTGTTTTAGATCACAAGAATTCAGTGATGTTTGTCAGCAATATGGGATACACATTTCATTTTCTTCCCCATATCATCCACAAGGGAATGGCCAGGCTGAGTCAAGTAATAAAAGTTTGATTAAGATTCTCAAGAGAGTGTTGGGCAAAACTAAGAAAGCCAGGGACTCAAAATTATGATGCACATTATTGGCTGATAGGGTAACTATAAAGAAGGACATAGGTTGTGGTCCATTTGATTTGGTGTATGGAATAAGTGCTAGATTGCCTCAAAATAATTTATTATAGATGTATAAGTTTATCCAAGCATATGATGAGGACTTGAATGATGAGATGAGAGTAATAATGGATGAGCTGATCTAGTTGGAAGAGGTAAGGAGAGATGCACATAAAAGAAATGAGACATTGCAGAGACAATGTAAGAATTTATTTGATACGAGGGCTACCCAGAGAAGTTTTGGAATTGATGACCTTGTCTTGATGTGGAATGCAAGGTTAGAAGATAAGGGGAAGCATGGAAAATTTGACCCTATTTGGTTGGGCACTTATCTTATTGAAAGCAAATGGGGGATAGATTCTTATGTCCTGAAGGATTTAACTGGTGGTACTTTGGAATTGCATGTTCATGGACAATTCCTAAAGTTTTACTAGTATCTTTTCGATGAGCATTAGTTTAGGTTTTCCCTTGTACAGTCGTCTATTTTTGTTTTTTGGTTTGGAATTTTTGGTTTGGTCTGCTCTTCTAGGATATTCTAGCTTGCTCACTGTATTTGTAGGAGATACACATCCCTGAGTATGAGTCACTATTAGCACAAGTAAAAATTTTCATGGTTTCATCTTCTTTTTGTACCTTTGTAGTCTTTTTTCTCCCATTTCCTGGCTAAACCCTAGGCAAAATTTGTACATCTAGCCGTTTGTTTAAAAAACCCTAGTGTGCCCTGTTTTAAATCTATTTTCATGTTACTTTGTAGACCACTTAAAATCCTAAATCACATCTGTTTTAAATCTTTCCTAAGTCTACTACCCAATGGGTTTAATATTTTGCTAGGTCCCAGCGTTAATATTTCCTAATGTTTTCAACCTTCATTCTTTCCTAGGCCTAGCTCTGACACCATCTAAATCTAACGGTGGGCATATATTCTTATAAAATTTGTTAGAGGTTTGTGAACTTATGCTAGCCGCTGATTCTACCTTGTGACGTAGCCTTTCTTTTCAAGCGGGTCTACATGCCAGGTGTGCTGATTTGGTGGTATTTGATTGGTCCATGGGTGAATGACTGGATATGCTGTCAGTGTGACCTAATTTTTTAAGAATCAGAGGGTTCTGACATTCATAGTTCATCAATAGTTGGTGTAAGTTCTCATGAGATGTGTCAGAGATTTGAGATCTTACGCCAGCCATTTATGTTACTTTATTCTCAGGTGGCAGTATTAAGGTGGGTACGATTGCCAAATGGTTTTTATTTTCCACAGTGTGCTGAGTTGTCTACTTTTCATTCATCCATGTGGTGATGAATTGGATTATGTTAGTGGGGCTTAGGATTTCCAAGTTTCAGTAGTTCTTACAATGACAGAGGATCAACGGCCGACGCATGTTCTTAAGGGTTTTTTCTGACACATGTGAACTTAAGATAGCCATTGATTTCTTTTGGTGTTAGAGGGTTGTTAGAGCAGGGTAAGATTCTTCATCTGATGGTTGTCTTATGATCTAGAGGAATCTTGGAGGTCTATGTGAAAAATAGACAATCGTCAATTTTCTTGATGTGGGCCCAGTAAAATTTCTTAGTCTTTTTGGCAATTTGGATAAAGTTTTGGTGGTTCTAACAAATACTTGCTTTGTTCACTGGTTCACATGATGTTTTGGTGAGGGGTCTAAAAACTTAGCGATTTGGTGAATAATGTTCATGTAATAGCCAAATAATTTAGCGGTGCTCTCAAAATCTCGTGAATGGGCGAAGGTTTTTTCAGTCACGTATTCGCCAAATTCTTATAAAGTTAAAACATAACCTGGGAAAAGGAAAGCATCTAATGATCATGATATAAACCAAGTTTATATTTGAATGTGGGCCGTTGATAGGTCGGTAGCACCATTAAAGTAGCCATTCTCTATAGATTTGAAAATTTGAATGCTTTGCAGCGACAGAAAGGACCAAAATTGAATGTTTCGATGACTGAACTTAATAGAAATGATTTGCGGTTGTTGTAGTGTGGTCCAGTGAGTCTGTGATTATTTGTAGAGAGTTTTGTACCGTGAGGGGATGGGTTTACTTGCTTGAGGCATGTTGTAGGTGTCTAATCAGATGAATTTGTAGGAATTTCTTGATTTTCAGTACATTTCCAGAAGAATTACCATAAGTGAAGATTGGATTTTAGATCTGATTGCTCAGGGTTGCTTGGTTTTCCCTCCAATGTATTAATTTTCTATTTATTTAAATTGTTTGGTGGGTGGAAACCCTAACCCTTACCCTAGTTATCCATAGCTTGTTGCATCCTAACCTATTTGGGATTCCAAGGTAACTAGTGGTATTTAATAAGGAATTTTTTATTTTGTAGGTGTTCTAGTTTCGATGTTCAAAATCAGTCCCTAGTTTCTGGTCCCAAGGTTTTGTAATAGTTTTTGATTCAGTGTTTTTTAATGAAAGAAGAAAGTTACAGGTCTAAGCTATAGTTTGCAAGTAGGGTGTCTTTTGATTCATTGTATGCACAGAAGGAATTCATCATACTTAGTACAAATATCTTATTCTTATCTCTCCTTTGTGTCAAGTCAAGTAACCTTTGAGTTTTCTAGCTCATTACATATTGTTTTTATGTATGTATCTTCATTCTTGAGTTCTGATCTAGGATTGGATTAAAACAATGCTCTAAATGGGATATGAGTTTTCCCTTTGTCTATGTAAGGATGTTTTGTAAGTAGTAAAGATTAGGATAAATGTATTTATGGCTATGAATTCTCAGATATTCTCAAATTTGTGTGTCTTCGTGTCTAAGAAATCTTGCCCAATGGATGAGGCACTGGCCTAAATGAGTATCTCTCTTGTTAACATACACTGGTTGAAGTTGTTGCATTCCAAATATTGAAATCAATAACCTTTCTAAGCTTTAGGTCTTTGGTTGTGTGGTTGTGTTACCCAATAGTAATAGAGAGTCAATGAATGTGTGGTTAGCATTTAGTACTTTCTTACTATCAATTTGTTATTCAAACCCAGTCTTTGGTGTGTAAAGTATAGTTTTTACTGGGTTAGGTGCACCCACCTTGGTTTTGCAGAGCCAGAAGTGAAGAGGGTAGTCTTGTCCCTATAGTTGGTCCAATTACCCAAAGATCCTTCTACATTTTGGAATTTACCAATCCTAAAAGCTATCTGAGGGTATATTGGCAGCCTAAGAGCATAAGCATCCATTTTGAACACCAACACATCTCTAGCTTCCACATATGAAAATTATTTTTCTTAAATTGCTTCACTTCTATTCTCCTTAACAAACCTTCCATTTGAAAATTCCTATAGAAATATAACAAAGTATCCTCTACATAAGCTCCCACTTAAATCTAGATTAACTCAAAAAAAACCATTGTTAAAACCAAAGGTAATAAGGCTCTAATACCACTTATAAGGAAATTAAGGTGGTGGAACAACTTCCTACACTAAACTTGAGAAAGTGTTATTTAAATTTTTTCTCATATCATTACAATAGTTATGAAACCTTAACAAGAATAAAAAGAAATAGCATCAATATTACAATACATTGATTTAAATAGGAAAATCCTCTCACAAGAAAAATGCCACACTCCAAAAATTTCCCAATATATTATTTATAAATCAACAACAATAGACAATATACTTTTAGAGAAATATTCTCACTTGAGTATCACCAACCAAAGATTCAAAGGTAACAAAATTAATTATCAAACCCTTATACACACCCTCTATCTCACACATTTAATAAGTAGGAGATACAATACATGAAATTGGAAAATGGTATTACAAAATCATGGGCTAAATCTACCTAAAGAGTGGCACCCATATCATCTAGAATTTAGGATGCCCTACGGTGTTTCAAGACAAACACCAAAACATGTAACTTCCTTTTACAACTCATTTGTCTCCAATGTATTTTTTATATTTCATGTTTTAGGAGATCCAACTTCTGAAGGCCCTTACTTTCTAACTAGGTAACAATTGACAAAATGTTTGAAGCATTGGAAATATAGGATCAATCAGTTTATAGCCATCTACACTAGTCATGACCATTTTTAAGCCATTTAGGAGCCTCTAAGGCCTTCAAAATAGAATTCAAAATTTTCTTTGGCAACATAAAAATGAAAACATTAATATCTTCAAATTCATAATTGATTTTAAAAAAAAAAATTTCATGATTAGGTCGGCCCATAAGGCTTTCCTAATTACAAACAATTACGTAGACCCTTGCTAAGATACACATGGTATTTAAAATACGTATACAATTATCACATTACAAAAATTAAAGACTGACATCCTTAACTTACAATCGCCAACCAAAATGTATGCTACATCTCTGAAGTTAGCTCCCAAATAAGTCTTCTCCAGAACACATGTCACAACTGGCATAATCTATCATTCCATACCTTGTGCTGACCAATGAAAATTCTCTAGTACCTTGTCTTACATCCCTCAAGCTTGCATATATTGAATCCATATCATCTATAAGATTTATCAAAGACATAGATACTATCTCTGTCAACTTCCTCTGTCACAGTCTAGTAACAAGTCTTCAGCAAATCATCTGTAACTCATCCAATATGAAACATTACATGATGCAATCATGCATATAATATCACACCATCATCCTAACCTCTCATCTGAGTTTGCATGATCTGAAACATCCGTACAGTGTCTGTACATTGTAATAACCAGCTTGTTCTCTTCATAGAAACATATGTTGACATTAGTGATAAAACACAAATGACAACAATATGAATGCCCATTCAGTAACATAGTGATTAAACATATAAAATGTATCAACCACCTCCCCATGCATTATCAATATCCAAAAATCTCCCCCTTTGGGATTGATGTCAACATATGGGAAAATCCATTATCCCAAATTCATACCAATCCAAAGCTCTGCAACCAAACAATACACATAGTACACCTCCATACAATCTCCCCATATATTAGGGATTTTATCATAGCAACATTCCCCCTTTGAAAAAAATGGCAAAGGGTGCCATAAGTCATCAAGTATCCTTCTCATCTTTCTTCAACGGTCACTCCCCCTAATGAGTAGATCCCTACATCAAGTCCAAAATATGATAAGGCTCTGAAAACCTCTAGACTGATGCATCCCTACATCATTTAATTCTAACTAGGAGGGGCCTGAATCCCAAGCATACCTCTGAGATATTCAAAGGTATCTTTTGGCAATGGCTCTATGAAAATGTTAGCAATCTATTTGTTTGTGCTAACATATTCCAACTTTATTTCCTTCTCTGCCACTTTGTCTCTCAAGAAGTGATAATTGATAGATATAAGTTTAGTTTTAGAATGCATCACTGAGTTCCTTGACATATTCACTGTACTGGTGTTATCACAATGGATAACCACTGTGTAATGTCCCCGCTAAGGAACCCATAAGGAATCAGGTCTATGACCTAAAATTACAACTAACAATTTTTTTTTTAACATTCTAACATATCATCATTACCATTCACAAGTACATTCATTAAGGTTTCCTTAATGAATTCAATTACCATTATCAAGTTTTTAATTTTATTACTTAATCTAACAAATTCTATTTCCATTTCATCTTCAATTTACATTGAGACATTGATTCCATTTCACATCAAAACCAATTACATTAATGAGCTATTTGAATTGATTTTCTTTACCAAACTAACACGTAATTTAATTTTAGAAGTGAAACAAGCACACGTTACTTATCTCATCCACTAAGTACATTTATTCTTTCATATTTATTTACTCCTTAACCTTATCAATGGTCAACTCAATTGCATACATAAATAAGCTTTCCATTAAAAGTCCTTACTTTCCATTTTTGCTTTAAAATCAAAATAGAAAGAGTGTAAAGTACTTAACCATCTATTTCTAACCAATCTTAAACCATTCTCTGAATCATCTTGATCACAAGTTTAACTATCACAAATTATCATCCATAACCATTTAAGAATTGAGATTAAAACCTAGTTTAAATAACCTTACATGATACACATTGAAATTATACATTTAAGGATCACATCTTATTACTACTTCCAATACCATACATGTTTCTTACCCCAATTATTTCAACTGGAGATACCCTTCAACCCTTAACATATCTTTTCACTATTCCATATATCAAAATGAGTTTCCTTTTATAAACATAAGTACAGTTACTGCACATTGCCCGAAGGCATATAGAAAGATTATTACATCAAGTTTCCCAAAGCTCACCATACATCTTTACATCTCTATAACAAAAGATAGAGATACATGATTCAAGAACATAATCTACACCACTGAACAACTCAGCATCCAAGCCATGATGCGAACCACAAACAATACCTTGAAAGAGATTTTCCAGCCAACCATGTGAAATTGATAAAGTTCCACTCCTCGTGCTAGGAGATAGAACCAAGGTACTCTCAAGACCTTAAGGAAATCTAAGTCTCAAATACCAATAAATCCAAGAATCAAAAGAACAAGAATAAAGCACATAGAATATCATCATACTATAACACTGAGGTTAAGGTTCTAGGAGACCGCCTAAGTGAGTGTCATCACACAACCTGTATATTTGGATCCTTCCTGGCAACCATGTAACCCAAGTCCCCCCTTTATGAATAGGGATCCATCCTGGTAGTTATCACTAGTCCTGGTACTCCAATCAGGTTTGTGTGGCCATTATTATAATTTCTTTCATTATCTTTTGAATCCCCCCTTCCCAAGTTAATAATTTTTTTTAAGGTCATCACTTTTTACAACCCACCCATAGGATCATCTGGCAACCACTTTAGGGTTCCAACACCTATGGTGAGCCACTCACTTAGGGTTCCTATTCCCTTACCCCATCACAAGCCACAAATATAAGATAACACTTCCAAGTCCTAATTCATAGGTTTAGGAAACTCCCTTGCGTACTCAAGCCCTCAGAATGAGTCCTAACCTTAGATATATACATAACAAGAACCATTGGAATAATTTCTAACACAAGACATCTCAAATAAAAACATAAAACTTTCCACATGCATAGTACAACTTTCCAAGGTGCATTTATAGGTCTAAGGAACCCTCCCATGCACACAAGCCACTGAGATGATTCCTAGCCTCATAAACTAAGCTCAAGTATATGCCGAGTGCAAAAAATATCATAAGTACAGCATATAACCTCAAAAAAACAAGTAACAAACATACATAGGTGATACAAACTTCCACATGCATAAAAACAACATTCCAACTATGGAAACCACACGTGCCTAAAATTTGGCTAATTCTATTTTTTTTTTGGTTAACCCAAAATCTATAATCTGCATCTTAACTCCTATGAGGCTGAAACCTATCTCAATCATCCCAGAAGGTACCTAATCCCTTTATACAAGTATAACTTAAAGTATAAGAAATCCTATTTTTCCTGTCTACCTCAGTTCACACTAACAATCATGTCTTGCTCGGTTGACACTCACAATCCTACCTTCCTCAGTTGACACTACACCGACCTTCGTCGGTTGATACTAAATGAACCTTGCTTGATTGATCCTAAACCGACCTTGCTCATTTGGAACTAAACTGACCTTGCTCGGTTGACACTAAACTGACCTTGCTCGGTTGACACTAATTTTCCAAGAACTACAAAATACAACTGTCAACTCTGACTTGCGAGTAAAACTTGGCATTATCAGGATGATGGTTGCCTAATTTGGGCACGACCCATTTGAGGTTTCCTAGTTTCCCTTTGGAAATGGACCATCAATCCATCCTATCTATCCAAATAATCTTTTCTAGATCTGGATGAAGAAAGGTGGTGCACAAACAGATATGGACCAATAGGGTTGAAATAATAGTTCTAAATTCTGGAAGCACTCATGGATATTCTGGAAAGAAAGGAGATAAAAAGGAGAATACTAAGGAGCCTACAAATAAATAAAAACAACTATTCACAAAGAAGCCTGGAAGAGGAAAAGAGTAGGAAAAAGGACTACATTTGAATCCTACACCTTCACGACCCTTCCTATTTCTTCCTATATTTCCCTATTCCATTCAATATTAGATAACACATCCTACATGATCAAAACCATTTCTACCCTCCTAGGAAGATTTGACCACAGTAAGTATAGAAACATTCATAAAGATTACTTCTCGCAAACATGTTTAAAATACATAGAAAACAAACATAAATAGTTCTCCTTTTCAAACAAAAGTAAACAATCATATTCTCATCCAGTAACATATCATTCATATACACCATCATACACATGGGAGGAGTGGAGATTCATCCCAGTCTAGACCCTACTTGGGGTCCTGCAGAGAATTATCTTCCCTTGGATCGAGACTCTCTGCAAAATTTCCAGCCTTGAGTAGATATCCTCCTAAAAATCTTCCTCTGGCAGTCAAACTCCAAACAATCCACACACGCTTCCCCTCCAAACTCACCAAAAAAATCTAATAAATTTTCCAGAGAAATCAATGCAAAATGCTCCCAAATTTTCCTGAAACTCTCTCCCCCCATTCACACAAAAGAAGTAAATATTTATTATCCACTATGTGGTTGGAAGAGTTAATTTATGGGAAGCAACTTCTCCAACTTCTGTAGTTGGTTGAATAATCAATAAATCATTCCTGTAAAGACTTAATCAAAGTTTTAAAAAGTTTAATTAAAATACTCTCAAACTAAAACCATAACAAGAAAACTCAACAGATAACTTTCAAGAAAAACACATAGCACACATGGAATCCAACTATTTTAACTTCTAGGAGGTCTCGAGTTCAACTCCCTCCAAGATAGCTAGTTTTACTACAAAGAGCATTTATTTTTATTATTAGTATTATTAATATTATTTTCACTTTTTATTTAATACATTTATTTAATACACTTCATTGAATTCACTTCAAAAAACATACCACTAAAAAAATCAATAAATCCATACAGATATTATTATTTATATAAGCATGGGTATATGCGTGTGTACCCACATATGCACATACCTATATAACATACAATCAATATAACACATATAAAATTAATATATATACATATACTAACAAGGATAAATCTAACTCACATCAAAAATCATAGAACAACGTCAAATCATAGATCACAAGACCACATCACATACCGCATTCAAATTCCCCAACTAGGGTAACCTCCTAAACAAGAATCTAAGTCCATGGGTAACCTTGAGAGTAATCTTGGTAATATCTCCACACAACAACAGTTCGAGGATTTTTAAGGCATGCTTAGACCTATGTAGCCAGGTGGAGTCGATGCCTAGTACTTGGACCCTACAACACCAACTGACATGCATATATATATAATAAATATATAAACAAACAATGGAAAACAAGGAGGGAGAGTGAGACATCATGTGTACCTCATGTAGGAGTAACTACGACTGCCTCTCCTCATCCTACACTCACATTAGAGAGTGACATCAACAAAGCATAGTTGGATTAGTATGGTTAGTACCAGAATAATCTCTTTTCCATATTGTATAACAAGAATGCATCATAACATATTCATGTAAGTGTAAATCATCTATTAACTTTCACAAACCCATTTAACCATCAGATAGGTACTCAAAATGTCTCATTATCAAATCAAGATAAACAAATCATATAACCCTAAATACATTAATCATGTCTAACACCAAGTAAAATTATTAGAGAAGGTAACACATCTAACCCTTAAGTGATTATAATCAATTAACTTAAGGTGAACACACATATTAATAATGAGCATTTCACATAGAAGCATATACGTCTATTAGGTGATCCTTTTAGCATTAAGGTCCTAAACTATCTCTGACACACAAGAAGATGTATAGGAACATACCGATGCAATATTATTATTTCTCACATTAAAATATGAAGTTATGGTGACTTGGAAGAGGTTTAATTTAAGCAACCATCTCAAGAAGGATCATTCTCACATATAGCTCTTCCTAATTTCTAGTGAGCATAATGAGGACTTGACAAGGTTGGAGGGGCATTACATGCTAGCTCATCAAAAGTGATTCGAATATCCTTCATTGTTTTCTTCATCCAAACAATTTGAGTGTTGTTAATAGCAATAGAAACATACTCTGATTCCACAGTAGATTGAGCTATACAATCTCCCTTCTTACTTAGCCATGAAACCAACTTTTTCCCAAGGAAAAATGCACCGCCACTAGTACTCTTCCTATCATCAATATTTCCTAGCCAGTCAACATTAGTATAAGAATGAAGTTCAAAACTATCATTCCTATCACACCATAGGCCATATTCAATTGTCCCTTTTAGATATCTAAATATCCTTTTCACAATAGCTAGGTGTGTCTCTTCTGGTTCTACTTGATATCTAGCCACAATTCCAACAACATTAGGAATATCTAGTCTAGTATGAGTTAGATATTCTAAGCCACCAACCATTGATCTATACTTAGTTTGAAATACACACTGAGTCTCATCATTACTTGATAGCTTATTACTGGTCACCATGGGTGTTCCCACTGGTTTACAGTCTTCCATTCCAAACTTCTTTAACATTTCTTTAAGATACTTATTCTGAGAAATAAAAATGCCATTCTTGTTCTAAATTATTTGTAGTCCAAGAAAGAATTTCATTTCACCTATCATGGACATCTCAAATTAATTTTCCATGTCATGCCCAAAACTAAGACAAAACACACACAATAATTTCTTTTAAAAAAACACTAACAACTAGGTTGCATACAAGGGTACACAAGAACTTGGACATATATTAATTAAAATAAATAAGTGAATTAAAATTGTAATCCCCTTAGGTTTAATTATATTTTAATTAAAGATATAAATACATAATTATTAATCCCACTTAGAGATTTTAAATATTTAAATAATTATATAAATATCAATTGAAGTAATTATTATTAGGAAGTAATAACTTACCTAGGTCCCACCTAGGGATTATAAGTTTATCAATCTCCCTAAGAATTTGATATTCAAGAGAAATGCAAATAGGCATTTAATTATTAATAATACAACTAATCCTTAATAAATCAATAATTAAATGTCCAATAAAATTAAAAAATAATAATACAAGCCCCATTATCTCGAATCTCAACAATAAAATAAAATGGCATAAATTAACTCCCATAGGGTTATCCACTTTAATAATTAAAATGATAATAAATTAAATTATATATTAAAATAATGCCACTCATATAATATAAAAATAAGATTCAACAAGAAATAATCAATAATTCATAAATTTAAAATAGAAGTAATTACATTCATATTAAATAAAATATAGAATTCAAAGTCAATTTAATAATAATAAAACATTAACATTTCTAAAATAATTCAAATGGCATTAAATAATAAATGTTAAAATTCCACTCACAAAAATTAAAATAATATTTAAGAATTCCCACTATCTAATTTCTAACTAAAAGAATAAAGCATTACCAAATTCAAAATTTAAAAAAATCAAAAAGCCTAAATAAATCAACAAAGCACTAACTAAAAAAGATTCTAAATTAAAGTGACTTTCATAGTCATCATTTAATAAATGGTTTACTCAGAAAATAAGGTTTAAAAGAAACTTAATAGAACATGATTTTTCAATTAAAAAATGTCATGCCCAAAAATAAGACAAAACACACACAACAATTTCTATAAAACATCCACTTGATAGTATTATCACAAAGATCAATTGAATTCAATTAATCTTATTTTAAACACAAAGCATCCTATGATTTTTAGTGTATAAGTAACATGAAAAGAGTACATCACAAATGGTGATCAAACCTCTATCCACCAGGACACAAATCATAATGCAACAACATAAATTTCTAATTACTGAGTCTATTATGTAGAAAGATAATACCAAGATATAATCTCTTAAAACACATGACATGACTTCCAAAGATAAACTCCTGATACACATAAGGAAAATCAGGGCAAAGAGAATATCATGATGCCATCAACCATAATGCAGGTAACAATCACTACATCCACATGAATGACTCATCCCTACTCTAAGAGTCTTGAAAATGTGATTCAAGACCATATCCTATGTCCCCTAGTTCACGTAGAACATTGATACATGCTCCAAAACAATGCTCCTAGCGGATTCTCCTTCACATGGGACCAACATGACCTTACCCTTCAAGAGTGACAGTCGAAACAATACCATTAGGATGTTCGTGCAAAGGGGTAAATGAGAGAGGCACTACATCATCCCCTCCAAGGACTAGGCTTACTCTTGGAAGCCGACAAGACAAACTGAAGATGATGGTACATAGGCACAGACCAACTGTCCTAGAAATACCTCAAAATAAGTCATCCTCTAGAGGTTCCTCAATAAATAGCATAGAGCCTGGACATGGGGAACAACTTATTGATAGGATAGCTTGATACATTCATAACCCAAAGAGTGTTACCCCACCAAATCTAGGGCCATCAAGGCCCACCACATGGATTAGATCTCCAAAGTGGTCTAAGTCACACCTAACAATCCATCAAACCACGCTAAGAAGAGGAACTTCCCAAGCTTCCAAAACACATACAAGGGGTCTAGGAAGATCCTCAAGCATACATTCTAAATCCATCATAGAAGGAAAGGTTTGTATGCTCTCACAAAAGCCATTAAATAAATTAAACTCAAGTGGCATTACCTTACTAATTTGTATGATTACCAAATGAGGTCTTCTCAACCTCCAACTATTGGCTAGAGCCACAATCCCCTGATAGCCTCCCTTGGCATGGCCTTACCAATATCTATTTCCAAACAAGAAGTGGTTCTTACAGAAGGATAACTTTTGATCTAAACTCTAGATATCATCAAATCCCAACATTCTCCTTCTAGGCTATGGACCTGCACCACCACTATACTAAATACAAGGGTGCATCTTAGTGTTTCCTTCCTGGTGTTCCCCCTCTCTGTACATACTACCAAGGATCCTCAATAAACTAGGTAGAGTTACAAACATAAGACTAGCCAGCAAGTTTAAAACATTTGGAATAATCACCAAGAACCAATAGAAAGGTAAATCCTAATAAGATGTCTATTTATTTCAATATTAAATTCAAGAAAGACATGAGCTCATTATAACAATAAAGGAAGTGTTTCATAATCAAAGAAAGATAGTTTGGTGACTATTTCCAAATATAAGAAATAACCAAAATATGCTAGCCCACACAACATGAAGAAAATTCCTATGCAAAAGATAGACAAAATGAAAGGAATATAAATAAATCAAGGAGCCATCCACAAAACATTACTACAAAGTTTAGTCATGTAAGATGGAGGAATCACAACAGGACACTAAGGACACTGCTTAAAAAAAATCTTTGAGACTGAAACCACCACATTCGGTCCCTAATAGAAGCATCACTACAATACTGATAGCCGAAACAATATCCTAATCCTAAAAAACTTATCTCTCACCCTATTGTAGAAACCTCTCTAATGAGGTAAAAGGAATTAGATGATTGCTTTCAACCACCCCCACAAAAGCAGAGAGAACTACTCAAACTCAAAACATGAACCTTGAACTCTAGGAAGGGGTTCTCTAAGTGCTCCAAGAAAAAGTTAGAACTCCCACGGTGTTCTTCCCAAAGCTAGGGTATGCATAACTTACATCACCACACTGGAATAGGTTTCTACGATAAAGCATCATTCAAGGGTGTGGTTGAAATCTCCACACAATGCAATGGTAGGAAAAATTCTTCTACATAAATGACATCATAGAATAAGTGGAGGGGTAAAGCATTGCTCACCCAATTCATAATTTGTTCCACAAAAGGGATAAACTCAATGAGGTTTTGCACCTCAAAAACAACAATAGACCCTTCCACAAAAGAACAAGACATCAATGAAAAATCCAATACCAAAAATCTTCCTAACTCTCTCACAAGTCATGACCCTAAGTTCCTAACCACAACATACTCAATACAAATTCATGGTGTCATAATGATATAAACTAACAGTGCATGACATGCTACAAGGAGAAAGCTAACATGCTCTTTTACCAAGCATGGACACCACTCTTGTTCTGACCACACATGGTCATGCTAGAAAGTGAACTACTAAAGGCTACTAAGAGCATCGAAGAACTCTAACAACATATGCCAACCACCATGCTACACCTAGTAGTATCACTTCGGCCTTTGCCAAGCCAACCACACTACCAAATACAAAAAGGGTTGTAAGAAACTCGACTATAGGTAGTTCCTAACATCATAGGAAGCGCTCCTTCCTAAACCATAAGGTACTTGGGTTAGTTTTCTTGAAAGCCCAAGTTTTAACAGAAGGGTAACGAAGATATAGTTTGACTAGAGGATCACAACATTTAAAACACGGGAGTTCACACCTCAAGATTTTAGTTGAAATGCATGGCCTTAGTCAAGTGCCTACCTCAGAGGCAATTATGATATTTCATTTCTGGTTTGGGAGCTGTTCAGAAAGGGGAAAATCTCAATTTCCTTCTAGTATCCTCAAGCTCCCTACTCCACCTCCTCACATGTCAAGGAGCATATCAAAAGACCCTTCCATGTCTATGCACCTGCCACGCTAAAAAAGACAACCTTAAAATTTTAATACAAAAGGGAAACACAATGGCTTAAGGTTTCAAGCATTGAAACTGTGCTCTGATACCAAAATTTCATGCCCAAAAATAAGGAAAAACACACACAACAATTTCTATAAAACATGCACTTGATAGTATTATCACAAAGATCAATTAAATTAAATTAATATTATTTTTAAACACAGAGCATCCTAGGATTTTGAGTGTATAAGTAACTTGAAAAAGAGTACATCACAAATGGTGATCAAACCTCTATCCATCAAGACACAAATCATAATGCAACAACATAAATTTATAATTACTGAGTCTATTATGAAGAAAGATAATACCAAGATAGAATCTCTTAAAACACCTAATATGACTTCCAAAGATAAACTCCTGATACACATAAGGAAAATCTGGGCAAAGAGCATATCATGATGCCATCAACCATAATGCAGGTAACAATAACTACATCCACATGAATGGCTCATCCCTACTCTAAGAGTCTCCAAAATGTGATTCGAGACCATATCCTACATCTCCTAGTTCACACAGAACATCGATACACACTCCAAAACAATCCTCCTTGCAAATTCTCCCTCACATGGGACCAACATGACCTTACCATTTGAGAGTGACAGTCAAAACCACACCATTAGGATGTTTGTGCAAAGGGGTAAATGAGAGAGGCACTACATTCCATCTCTTTAGAAAACTTCTCACACAAATTATCATTTTCTCCAAAGAAAATATCATGAATAAAAACTTCAATTATCACAACTCCATCTTCACTTATTCTTAAATATAAATTACTGTCAGCATTACCTTTTCTGAATCCAAGGAGAAGTAATTATTTGTCTAACCTTGCATACCAAGCCCTTGGAGCTTGCTTCAGTCCATATAGTGCCTTCTTCAACTTGCATACCATATCTCTATCTTCAGATAGAGGAAATCCATTTGGTTATTCTATTGGCTCCTTTTCTTCCCACTTGCAGATTTACAATGCATTTGAAAAACTAGTGTCACTGACTCTTGAAAACCACTCCAAATCTTACAAGAAAAAATGGGCCAATTAACAAGGATTAAAAGTATGATCCTCCTACACTTCAATCCTTAATGCTCAGGTGGGTGCACCTATTGATTCTCTTCTTGAAAGGAATAAAAAAACTTTCTTTAAATCATTCAACACAAAAACTATGCATTAATGTCCCTTACATACTCACTGAAAGATATAATAATTTATAAACTTGTTTTGATGATGAAGAAACTTCCTATCAAGAATAGACTAGTGTCTTATTCAAGGGCATGGAGTCATAAATAACATACATCAAAAGAAACCTTAATTCAAACACACCTAGAACCTAGAACAACTGCTTTGCATATTATTCCTCTCACTCTCACTCTCGGACATCAAATTCTCACAAGAACATTGAGTTTTTTGAAATCATCTTTAAAATTTAATCCTTCCCTTGGCATGAACTCAAAAAAAATTTCAAAACCTACTTTGTAAACCATATATTAACCCGCTATGCAAAATCAACATATAAAAACCCAAGGTCAATACAAGAAGACATACACTAATGTGAGATGGGATTCCAGCATGTTCTCATTAAAATTTTCAAGATCAATACATTACAAAGGAAGAATGATAGAAAAGACCCAAGATGAACTCTCTCTATTTAGCTTTGAATTTCACCATCTCTTACAACGATGAAAAAAAAAAGAGATATAGGAGAAGAGAGCTAGTTCAAAACTAACTGACAGCTATCAATCCTCCATGAAATATCTCCATCTTCTCCTCAATGTTGATTCTCAAATTGATCCTCTATAACCTCCTTCATGCCTGCAGTCACTTTCTCCAACTGGTTTGATCCTATTCCTCATCAAGCAATGATCACATCAAGCCTTGAAAGTGTTCCCATGAATGCTTCTCCCATCATTTTAAAATGAAAAATCATCTTCATACTATGGAGAAAACTATATCATTTCTTTTAAATCTTCACTTTATCTTATTTTTACCTTTTCTCTTCTCATTTTGGCCTTTTCCTGCACTTTATACCCAGACTTCACCAGAATTTGACAAGTGTCACCGACTAGTTGTATGCTCATCTTGACCCTTTCTTTGACCTCTAATTTAGAGATTCGGTGACTACACCCTTCTCCAATTCTCTAAATTCCTCTTCTAACCATGGTCAAATCTAGAGAAAGGGTGACTAAGCCATTCTCCAAGTCTCTGAATCATATCTTGACCCTAGGTTTATCTAGAGATTGGGAAAATTGCTTCATTCTCTAAATTTCTAGATGAGCCCTTTAACCATGGTCGACACTTGGAGATTACATGAATGAGTTCATTCTCCAATTCTCTCAATTTTCTTTCACTAACCACCAAGATCTTGAGAATACATGACTAAGTCATTCTCCCATTCTCTAGATGCTTACCTCTTAACCACTTGGATTTAGAGATCACATGACCAATTATTCTCCAGATCTATGGATGTTTGTCCCTTGACTGCCACCATTGGGAGAACTAGCGACTAGTCACCATGTGTCATATCTTTGACCAATCGATCCAGCATCCTCGTAAAAAATTTAGTGGTCTTCAGCAAGTGGCACACATCCCAATGCAAGATCACATGCATGCACAACCAGAGCCTCCTGCTCTTTCTTCAAATTACCATATGAGTGTTGGATCTTATAAAGACTTGAAATTTCTCAATTCCCATCAATGTGGGACTAAATCCATGAACATTCTTAAACATTTCATTAAAATTTAGCCATAGTGTCCAATTGGCATGCTTCCCAATGCGGGCCCACAAAGGCAGGGGCTAGCCATTACCTCTTTTCTCTTTCAATTTATCTCTAAATTGGGCACCAGTGCATTTAAATATCTTTAAAAACCAATTCGGGGTGCATTTGGGATAAACCCACATGCATACCCCTTCACTTTTACCTTCCTTCTTGCTTCCTGTGCATGCTCCTTTTTCTTTATTTTATTTGGCTGGGTGTTCTTACCTTTCATTTATGTGTAGTAAACCCTATAAGACATTGCACAATAGTCCCAAGCCAAGGACATGTACCAGCTCCTTTCTTTTATTTCTTACTTTTCATTTTACTAGCAGCCATATACTTACATAGTCTATTCACTGACTGTTATCCATTTTCTTACACATTAATTTCTTGACTGGCATCCTTTTTTTGGACTCACACACAACCATATACATTTACACATAGCCTCTTTACATTTTAGTATGTTGCATCTTTATAAAAGCCAGCCAATACATTACATTGGAAGCCCCCATTTTGTTTACTGGCACTCAACACTCATGCGCATCTTACCCCCCTTGTGCATTGCCTCTACAATTGCTTGGTGTATGCGTGTGTTGGCTAGCATGTTAAACTTCTCTTTCCTTACTGCTCCTTAAATACCTTACATAGTATTTGACTACCTCTATTCACTACTCAATCAAACCCTTTTGTGCATATACTCAACAAGTTACTCCATTTCCAGTGCATAGCACTTGGCAATGTTTGGCAGCCTCCATTATGCCTTACACTGGTATCATCAAATTAAATTACAACCCTCTATTTTGTTATGTTGCCTATTATTTGGCTTGGCACGTACCCCATGCTTCAAGTTTTATGTAGTAGTCTTCATTTTTTTTTTGACTTAACTTGCAAGGCAATCCCCCCTACTAGCAGGTGCCCCTTGGGACTAGCATGCACCTTGCCTCATTCCCTTTTCTCCTAGCTTTACAGATACTTCTTCGAATGTTTCATTCCTCATCCTAATACGTAGTCCCTTGTGAAAGTATAGACCATTTTTACTTGTGCACTACCTCTGTGTTTGGCTTGAAGCCTCATTCTAAACTCACATAGATGGCAAAAATGTGCATCCACTTCATTTACCATGCTGGTTTTATGTGGTTTGTATGTGCTCCCTTTATTTTGTTAAGGCACGCACAAATTCAAAACAAATGTGCATCCTTTATGAACCAGGCACACACATCTATAAAGTACATTCACCATGCAACTTAAAAGAATATGCAACCCATTTTAAGTGCACAGACTAAAAGTTATGCCAACATCTTGAACGATATGCCAATACTAAAGAAGAAATGGACAATTGTTATATGACATGTTCAATATTGTCAAACAAAACATGCTCAGAATGGAAGTCATGGAAACACTGATTAAGGATTGAGACCCTTTCAAAACTCCACATGACCATCCACATACCAAGATGGAGTCACTCAATGAGTACAAATCATGGTGCACCAAAATTTTTAATCTCGTTATTTAGTTCACTTTGTCTCTAAAAAATCTGACCAATAACACCAACTGGCTACTTGAAGTGGCCTCAAAAACTAACCAGAGAACCTCACATGAACATGCTATCAGGAACATAACTCCTTTTCCAACATGGAATTCTCACCAAAGGATATCACTCAGAAGAACTTGAGCTAAAAGATTTTAACAACCAAACTTGGCCTTTCAGAAACATTGAATCTGTCTGCACTGCCAAATCTACATAAGTCACCTCAAAATTTCCTATTGAGACCTTGATGAATGAGAAACTTGGAGATGGATTCACATCCATAAAAGGAATATGAATCCATAATTAATTCACCCAAAATATCACATGGCGAAATGTAATTAAACACCAAAGTCTACTCGTTAGAAATATTCTAGAAAAAAATAGTGAATTATGCAGAAACTGGGTTTGGAATTTGCTTAGGAAAGTGACTGGATGGATCGGTAGAGATCTAGAATTATTTGGGGAGGGTCAATAATAGGTCTAAAATGCATGAAAACCTTCAATTTCACTTGACCTCAAACCGGGTGCAAACTAAGAGACCCCAAAGTAGGCTATTTAGAAATCTAGACTATGCAAACTTGGAGAAACTTAGCAATTTGCAAACTAGATGGCACTGACAAAGAGGTCAAAAAGGCACATGGGGGGCTAAAAATGGGTATGGATACTCTCTCTCATGCCTATAGCATGATTCAACAACTGCCATGCTATGAACATTAATTAGGTAGTAAATGCACTCCTCCGAAGTGGGCTAGTTCGTGAAATTCTGGACAGACAAAATGTAGATTTCTGGGAACACCTCCAAAAGCCCATCCCCTAAACATGCTAGAACTAAAATATGAAACCTTAGACCCAAAAAATAGGTCAAATGATAGGTAGCAAACACCCTACCTAAGTGATTCCTTATGAAAATCAATAGGCCCCTTTCTCTTATGCCTTCAAACTAGGCTTCCCACAATGATTTTTGGGACATTAATCTGACATAGAGGAAATTTTTTGAGCATGGACTCAACATCACAACCTAAAATTTTGAGCTTCAACAGTAGCTCTGATTAGGGATGCATGACCCTTGTGGGCATGTAGAGGATTTAGAATCTCATGGTACATCAGACCAATCAAAGGAGATCAACTTGACTTTACTTTCTCTTGAAACAAGGGAACCCCAAAACCAACAACCAAACAACTAAAATAAAGCAACTTTACAAAATTTACATTGATTACAAAATAATTCAAACTCTATTAGTGTGAGTCATCATTTTCCCCTATCAAAGATGTAATTCTAATTTGCACGAATCCAAGGTAATTTGAAAACATCACTTTCATTAACAAGGTCAATCACATTACCATAAATCTTCAGCATATCATAAAGAAAATAACCAGCACATTCATCCTCATGAAACATTTGGAAAGCACTAGAATTCTCAAAATACTAATCATTTTGCAACATAAAAATGTCACACTCTTCAAGAATTCTAACTAGCTGAGGAGAAAAACACTTTGACTTAACTACAAAGATGGAAATATCTAGGCTTTCTTCAAAAATTGCTTGAACATCAAAATAATTTTTTTGAAATTGAAATCTATGTATACCATGTGAATGTTCAAGAAATTCACTATGAACCACAACTTGTGGCTTCAAATCCAACTTAATTTGAAAAACATCAACATGTTGAATTAGGAACAAAAAAGACTCAAAATATGCTTGATAACTTATACATTCTTCTTGATTCTTTTCAGCCTCTTTTAGAAACAAAGCATCAACATATATTTCATCACATTCTAGAGGGAACACACATACCTCTGGCTGAAACAAATAATCATTTGTAAGATTTGAAACCTCTCTCAGCTCTTCATGAAACATCTCAAAATGTGGCATGAACAAATCAACAAGCAGCCCATCATATGTCCTCATCTTGGCACATGTCTTCCAGACACAAATCACTATCATAGGGAACATTGTCACCATGACTAATATTTGTTTGACAAGACATTGTCTCAATACCATTAACATTATGACAACCATAAATGTCTACATCAAATAAGACGACTTCCTTCTCTGGTGAAGAAATACAATCAATGTCAATCTCATAACCATAAGAAATGCTTTCTTGAAAACTTTCATAAATTGGCTCATACAAATTTGAAAGCAAATCCATTTCAACATTTTCAACCAAGCTCTCACTTAAACAAATTTTTCTTTCATATTCAAGATTCTCCAAATTAATAGAAGAATTTGAAAATGATGGCATTGAATCATGACTACAAACTGAATACATCTTTGACATAACATCATCACTTTCAAAAGCATTAAATACCTCAAATTCTGAATCATGAAAACCACTAATATGATAAATATCTCACTGTAATTCAGAAAAATAAGGCATCATTCTAGGTTCATAGGAATCAATGTACTTATCAATCAAGTGATCACAAGGATCACTTGCAAGATCTCCAATCTTATCATCATTCTCTGTAATGATAGCATCACACTACTGCTCTTGAACTACTATTGCCAAGAATTCATTTTCCCCCAAATCATACATCTCATTTTTCTTTTCAATTTGGGGCTAACTACACTCATTACAAACTACATCAGTCTCAAAATTTTGACACAATCTTAAAATCTCAACCCGATTTTCATTGGTTAAAATTACACCAACTGGATCATAACAGTCACCATTATTTTCATTATTCATTAGAATTACTGAATTAGTGCCAGCACTTGGGAAAGCCACCTCATGTAGTCTTACATTTTTAGCACCATGAAGCTTTGGCAATCCAAACTTCTTCATCCTTTCTATGTCTGATGCCAGTTGAAGAGAATGATACAAGTTCTGTGGTTCCTTGTCTCTCAATAAAGAACCCATCTTACTGTCAAATGCAGCCAAGTAAATAACCAACGACAATGCATCATGAGGTTTACATTTCTCAGGAATTTTCTTTAGTGTTGTGCCAAATCTGAAGTTAAAAGAATTTACTAACTCATCATTTCCTATTTGAATGTCAATTAGATCAATTAACAAACTATACTCACATATGAACTCTCTAAAATTTTCATTAAATGTTGATTCAAAATCCTTCCATGAACAAATAGAGTACTAAGACAAAACTGAAAACCATTCCCTAGCATTTCCCACTAGTGATTGCACAAACAATTTCATAACTATGTCCTCATGGCTGAGCTCAAAATCTTCCATCAGATCCATGAATGCATTTAAATGTTTTTCATCTGACTCTTCATTTCCCCCACTAAACTTAGGTAGGAATTTTCTAATTTCTAGGGGTATTACATTTGGGTAGCCAGGAATGCCCTTGAAATTCAAGGGTGAAGAACACTTAAAACCTCTTCTATCTCCTGGCTGGGATACTTTTTGGGACATGAATACATTCAGAGATACACAAGGCTGAGAATATTCCAAGTACATTTATACTTTCTTCTTTCAGGCAACCACAACCTTGCATATGAAAAATCAAGCATACATCTCTTATGCAGATTTTATCCATAGTAAAACTAACATATCCCTTTGAAAGCAATTTTCATATGCCATTAGATCACAATAGGTAAATCTACTCAATTTCTTGTATGCAAAACACACTAACTCTTCCCTTTTACTTAGTGCTTATAATCACTGAATAGGGAAACAATTTTTTCACATGATTTTCATGAAGAAACTTGATATGAAAATCCAAATACCTAGAAATGCTATGACTGTTGCAAAACACTTGATCTAAAGCCTCCTCTAAATCACCTTTCAAACTATTTTTAGAGTCGCCACCTGTTTATAGAGGACAAATATGACTCAGCTGAAAACCTTCTCTCAGTACTGAACCTTCTTCAAAACTAGAAAATACAACACAACCTCACATGATATTGACTATTTGTTAGGACTGCATATACATTAATACTTTTATTACAATAATGCACTGTTCAAATAGAGATACCAAAGCCACCACTCACATTTGGTGAGGAAATATAATAAAACCTTTTAAATAACTAGCTCTATACAATGGCCTCCCCCAACAAATTCTCCATTTTGTTGGCTCCTTTTCTTTCCACTTGTAGATTTACAATGCATTTGACAAACTAGTGTCTCTGACTCTTGAAAACCACTCCAAATCATACAAGAAAAAGGGGACAATTAACAAGGATCAAGAGTATGATCCTCCTATAGTTTGCGCCTTAATGCTTAGGTGGGTGTACCTATGGATTCTCTTCTTGAAAGGAATCAAGAAACTTACTTTATATCATTCAACACAAAAAATGTGCATTAATGTCCCTTACATGATGACTGAAAGATATAATCATTTATAAACTTGTTTTGATGATGATGAAACTACCTATTAAGAAGAAACTAGTGTCTTATTCAAGGGCATCGAGTCATAAATAACATACATCAAAAGAAACCTTAATTCAAACACACCTAGAACCCATAACAGCTACTTTGCAAATTATTCCTCTCACTCTCACACTCAGACATCAAATTCTCACAAGAACATTGAGTTTTCTAAAATCATCTTTAAAATTTAATCCTTCCCTTGGCATGTACTCAAAAACAATTTCAAAACCTACTTTGTAAACCATATATTAACTTGCTTTATAAAATCAACATATAAAAACCCAAGATCAATACAAGAAGACATACACTAATGTGAGATGGGATTACAACATGTTCTCATTAAAATTTTCAAGATCAATACATTACAAAGGCAGAATGCCAAAAAAGACCCTAGATGAACTCTCTCTATTCAGCTCTGAATTTCACCATCTCTTACAACAATGAAAAAGAAAAGAGATATAGGAGAAGAGAGCCAGTTCAAAACTAATTGATAGTTGTCAATCCTCCAAGAAATATCTCCATCCTCTCCTTAATGTTGATTCTCAAATTTATCCTCTATAACCTCCTTCATGCATGCAGTCACTTTCTCCAACTGATTTGATCATGTTCCTCATCAAGAAATGATCACAACATGCCTTGAAAGTGTTCTCATGAATGCTTCTCCCATCATTTTAAAATAAAAAATCATTTTCATACTATGGAGAAAACTATATCATTTCTTTTAAATCTATACTTTATCTTATTTTTACCTTTTATCTCCTCATTTTGGCCTTTTCCTGCACTTTATGCCCAAACTTCACCAAAATTTGACAAGTGTCACGGGCTGGTTGTATGCTCATCTTGACCCTAGCTTTGACCTCTAATTTGGAGATTCAGTGACTACACCCTTCTCCAATTATCTGAATTCCTCTTCTAACCATGGTCACATCTGGAGAAAGGGTGACTAAGCCATTCTTCAAGTCTCTGAATCATATCTTTGACCCTAAGTTTACCTAGAGAATGGGCGAATCGCTCCATTCTCTCAATCTCCAAATGAGCCCTTTACCCACGGTTGACACTTTTATATTACGTGAATGAGCTCATTCTCTAGTTCTCTGAATTTTCTTTCACTAATTGCCAAGATCTTGAGAATGCACGACTAAGTCATTCTCCCATTCTCCAGATGCTTACCTCTTAACCGCTTGGATTTAGAGATCACATGACCAAGTGTTCTCTAGATCTCTGGATGTTTATCCCTTGACCACCACCATTGGGAGAATCAACGACTAGCTACCATGTGTCATATCTTTGACTAATCGATCTGGCATCCTCCTACAAAATTTAGTGGTCTTTGACAACTATCATGCATCCCAATACAAGCTCACACCCACGAACATCTCGAGCCTCCCACTCTTTCTTCAAATTACCATATGAGTGCAAGGTCTTATAAAGACTTGAAATTTCTCAATTCCTATCAATGTGAGACTAAACCCATGAACATTTTTAAATATTTCATTAAAATTTGTCCACATCGCCCAACTAGCATGCTTCCCAACGCAGACCCACAAAGGAAGAGGCCAGCCAATACCTCTTTTCTCTTTCACTTTATCTCTAAATTGGGCACCAGTGCATTTAAATGTTTTTAAAAACCAATTCGAGCTGCATGTGGGATAAACCCACATCCACACCCCTTCACTTTTACCTTCCTTCTGGCTTCCCGTGCATGCTCCTTTTTCTTTATTTTGTTTGACTAGGTGTGCTTACCTTTCATTTATGCATAGTACATCCTACAAGACATTGCACAATACTCCCAGGCTAAGGACATGTACCAGCTCCTTTCTTTTATTTCTTACTTTTCATTTTACTTGCAGCCATATACTTACGCATAGTCTATTTGCTCACTATTATCCTTGTTCTTATGCATTAATTTGTTGACTGACATCCTTTTTTTGGACTCACGCATAGCCTCTTTACATTTTAGTATGTTACCTTTTTATAAAGGCCGGTCAATACATTACATTGGCAGCCCCTATTTTGTTTACTAACACTCAACACTCATGCACATCTTGCCCACCTTGTGCGCTACCTCTGCAATTGCTTGGTGTATGCGTATGTTGTTTGGCACGTTAAACTTCTCTTTTCTTACTACTCCTTATATACCTGATGCAATATTTGACTGCCTCTATTCACTACTCAAGCACACCCTTTTGTGCATATAGTTAGCAAGTTCCTCCATTTCCAGTGCGTAGCACTTGGAAATGTTTGGAAGCCTCCATTATGCCTTACGCTGGTGTCTTCAAATTAAATTGCAGCCCTCTATTTTTTTACACTGCCTATGATTTGGCTTGGTACATGCCCCACCCTTCAAGTTTTATGCACCCGTCTTCATTGTTTTTTGACTTAACTAGAAAACCAGTCCCCCCATGGGCATGTGCCCCTTGTGACTGGCACGCACCTTGCCTCATTCCCTTTGATCCTAGCTTTACACTCTCTTCTCCAAATGTTTCATTCCTCATCCTAATACGCAGTCCCTTGTGCTAGTGCGCACCATTTTTATGTGCACATTGCCTTTGTGTTTGGCTTGTAGCATTATTTTGAACTCACATAGATGGAAAAAATGTGCATCCACTTCATTTACCATGCTGGTTTTATTTGGTGTGCATGTGCTCCCTTTATTTTGTTAAGGCACACACAATCACAAAACAAATGTGCATCCTTTATGAACCAGGCACACACATCTCTAAAGTACATTCACCATGCAACTTAAAAGAATATGAAACCCATTTTAAGTGTACATAGTAAAAGTTATGCCAACATCTTGAATGATATGCCAATACTAAAGAAGAAATGGACAATTGTTTATATGACATGTTCAACATTGTCAAACAAAACATTCTTAGAATGAAAGTCATGGAAACACTGATTGAGGATTGACACCCTAAAAATTCATACACCCATCCACATACCAAGATGAAGTTGCTCAATGAGTACAAATCATGGTGTACCAAAAATTTTAATCTCGTTATTTAGTTCACTCTGTCTCTGAAAAATCTGACCAATAACACCAACTGGCTACTGGAAGTGGCCTAAAAAACAAACCAGAGAACCTCACATGCACATGCCATCAGGAAATTAACTCCTTTTCCAACATGTAAGTATGCTCACCAAAGGAGATCACTTAGAAGAACTTGAGCTAAAAGATTTTAATGACCAAACTTGGCCTTTCAGACACATTGAATATGTCTGCACTGTCAAATCTACATAAGTCACCTCCAGAACTAGCTCTAAAAACTTTCCAACTGAGACCTTGATGAACTAAAAACTTGGAGATGGATTCAAATCCATAAAAGGAATATTAATCCATAGTTAATTCACCCAAAAGATCACATGGTGAAATGAAATTAAACACCAAAGTTAGCTCGTTAGAAAGATTCTGGAACAAAATAGTGAATTATGTAGAAAATGGGTTCAAAATTTCCTTAGGAAAGTGACTAGATGGATTGGCAGAGATCTATAATTCTTCGGGGAGGGTCACTCCTAGGTCTAAAATGTAGGAAAACCTTCAATTTCACTTGACCTTGAACTGGGTGCAAACTACAAGACCCTAAAGTAGGCCATTCAGAAATCTGGACTATGCAAACTTGGAGAAACTTAGAAATTTACAAACTGGATGGCACTGGTAAAGAGGTCAAACAAGCACATGGGGGGAGAAAAAATGGCTATGGATACTCTCTCTCATGCCTACAGCATGATGCAACAACCCCCATGCTATGAACATTAACTAGGCAGTAAATGCACTCCTTTGAAGTGGGCTACTTAGTGAAATTATTTATAGACATAAAATGTAGATTTCTCGGAACACCTCCAAAAGCCCATTCCCTAAACATGCCAGAACTGAAATCTAAAACCTTAGACCCAAAACATATGTCCAATGATAGGTAAAAAACACCCTACCCAAGTGATTCCTTATGAAAATCAATAGGCCCCTTTCTCTTATGCCTTCAAACTAGGCTTCCCACAATGATTTTCGGGACATTAATCTGACACGGAGGAAATTTATTGAACATGGACTCAAAATCAGAGCCTAAAATTTTGGGCTTCAACATGTTCTATGTGTACCTCTTCTTTAGGATACCCATTCAAGAATGTAGATTTCACATCCATCTGATACACCTTGAAGTCTTTATGCATAGCATAAGCCAAGAACAATCTCACAGCCTCTATTCTAGCAACATGAGAAAAATTTTCTTCAAAATCTACACCTTCTTGCTGTGAATAACCCTTACATACCAATCTTTCTTTATTTCTTACAATAGTTCCTTCTTCATTCATTTTGTTTCTGAAATCCCATTTAGTTCCTATTATATTTTTGTTCTTAGGTCTAGGAACCAATTCCCAAGTGCTATTCTTCTTTATCTAATCTAACTCTTCCTTCATAGAATTTATCCAACATTCATGTCTACATGCTTCATCTATAGTCTTTGGTTCAACTTGAGAAATTAAACAAATTTCTTCTCTAGCCTTTGATCTAGTAATTACTCCTTGATTAGAATTACCAATAATTTGATTTTCAGGATGATTGTTCTTTACATACCTCAGAGTTTTAGGAACCTCAGTAGCCTCATTTATTTCAACATCACAAGTCTCAATCTCACATTCTACCTCAACAAGTTCTTCTTCTTTTGCATCAGAAACCTCTTTGATCTTTGTAATCTGATTACTGTCATGCGTTCTCTCTTGTATATGAAACTTCTCATCTATCCTTACATTGTTACTTTCAATCATCTTTCTCAATATCAAATTGAAACATTTATAAGCCTTTCTCTTAGAACAATAACCAAGGAAAATTCCTTCATCACTTCTAGCATCAAACTTCCCTATCTCATCATCTCTCTTAATGTAGCACTTACTACCAAATATTCTAAAATATTTTACAATAGGAGTATGATCAAACCATAATTCATAAGGAATCTTACTTGTACCTTCTTTGATTTGTATTTTGTTCAATGTGTGCACCGTTGTCCCAATAGCCTCTCTCCAATACATATGAGATACATTTCCTTCAAGAAACATTGCCCTAGAAGCATCAAGTATAGTCCTATTTCTTTTCTCTACTATCCCATTCCATTGTGGAGTCCTAGGAGAAGATGTCTATCTTTTTATTCTATGCTCTTCACAGTTTGAATTGAATAAGTCTGAAGTAAACTCTCCACCTCTGTCAAACCTCAAACATTTTATCTTTAAATCTAATTCATTCTCTACTTTTTCTTTGAATAACTTGAATTTATCAAATGCTTCTAATTTCTCTTTCAAATAAGTAACCCACATCATCCTAGAAAATTCAACAGCAAAGAGTATGAAATACCTTTCACCATAGTGTGATATTGTCCTTGTAGGTCCACATAGATTTGTATGTACCAGATCCAACTTCCCTTTTAATGTATATGCTTTTCTTTTATAACTGCTTCTAGTCTATTTTCCCATAACACATTCTCTACATACAGTGTTAGATGGTTTCACAATCTTTGGTATATCCCTTACTACATTAGCCAAACTTTCCTTCACAATTTTATCAAAATTAACATAAAAAAATTTTATGTGCCATAACCAACTGTCATCTACCTTCACAACAAAACAAGAGGCTCCCAATGTATTCAATTCAAATACATTACCTCTAGATCTAGTACCGGTTGCAATCAGCTTTCCTACCTTACTTCTGATAAAACATTTATTATCATTGAATTTTAATTGAAACTCTTTGTCCATCAACTATCTAACACTCAACAAGTTATGCTTAAGTCCATCAACAAGTAGCACATTATCAATGTTAGTCTTTCCATCCAAAGTAATAGATCCTACTCCTCTGATAGGTTTAGGAAGATTGTCTTCGAATCTTTCTACACCACCATCATACTTTACTAATTTAAAAAACTTTTTTTTGTCTCTAGTCATATGATGTGAACAACCACTATATATTATCCATTTAGTTTTCTTATCAACATGAGATACTAAATCCTTTTCCTCATATACCGGTTCATCTCTAATAGCAACAAATCCAATCTCTTCGTAATCTAGATCACCATCATCAGAAATGCCTTCAATATCATAATAACATTCATTATCCTTATTAGACTTGAAAAACTTACACTTTTACTTAGGAACTCTAGTAGGACATCTAGATGCAAAATGACCTACCTTATTACATGAAAAATATTTCAAGGGTAACTTGCCTTCAAATTTTCCCTTATCTCTCTTTTCTCTTCTAGAAATTAGTGCAACAAGTTCACCCATATTCCTTTTCTCTACCGTTATTTGTTCCCATTCCTCAGTATACTCACCAAGCTCTTCTTTTAGGTCTTCAGTGCAGGTGCTCGAAAGTGCAAACATCTTCTTGTGTGCAGATGCCTTAAATGTAGATTCAACTTTTGGTACTGTTATACACTGAATTTGCACCCTTAGTTCAAGCTCTTGTAGTCTTGATAACTCAGTATAACAAAGGAATCATCTCAAGGTTGTGGGACCTTTTGCTAACTGAGATGAGACCTCGAGATTCTAGGTTGGTTCCTCTTGGATAATCACCCTGATTTGCTCTTATATAGGAAATGTAAATTCTTTGAGGGGAAAGGGATAGAAGGAATGCATGGAAAGGGAAATAACTGAAAGCAAATCTACCTACTAGGTGACGCACTGAAACTAGGGTTTGGATCTCAGTATAGAGGAATGAGACCAATGGAGGAATCAGGTCTAATAGGTCACCACTCACTAGATAGGCTTGCATAAGTATTTAATAGGAAGGCCTGAATAGAAGAATCAACCTATGACCTACAAACAAACATCCTCCTCTACAACTAGGTGTAGGAATGAGACAAAACTACTAGGGGCTATAGTATACCCACAAAATATTTGAATCAGATCAGACATAGTAACACACAAATCATAGAAAGAGAGAGGGACCAAGAACCCTAATTTCCATTAACAACATTCATAAACCTCAATCCAATAAGAGATAATGAAAAAAGGGAAGCACAAGGACATGAAGGATTGTCACAAACTACCTCTACAATACTTGTATTATCAATGAGAATTTACAAAATGTGGAAAACCAGAGGGCAAGAAGAAATGCCATAGATAGGTTCCCAAGAAAGAGCCTTTCTTTTTACAAAATGTGAATTCTCAGCACTACAGGCCCCAAAAAACAATATATACATCACTCAACTGCACACAAGAAGGAGTCAAAATTAACCAGGGTTATAGATTTATGCATAAAATAATCAACCCTAGAACAGTCAAAATCTGATCATAAATGCTTTCTGAAAATATCTCAACAGATTAGATATTTCCTTGTGTGCCCATCTCTACCACAAATGCTCAAAAATTCGATCAGATCCTCAAAAGGACTAAAAAAAATGGCAGCCTAAAAGATCTCTACAAATTCTTCCAACTATAAGCCTTTGGAAACATTAATTCTCAGCTACCTGCGATTTGCAAACATCTCTGCAAAAGAAATCCTGCCAAAGAAATCATGCCGCCCTTGTAATAGTAATGGTCACATGAGGCCGAAAGGCCTTCATGTGATCATGTGACAAGTCTTTTGAAATCTACCTCTACCTGCGCAAGACACCTGGGGCCCGCAAAACATAACACCTGTCAAGCCTGCCACGTGGCCCAACAGGAGCCGACCACATGGCCTTGAAAAGCTAGCAGTTGCATGATCGCATGAGCCCGGAAGGCTTCATGCGATCATGTGACAACCCTTAGAAAACCTGCTTGCACTTTCCACAAATGCTTGGGCCCAAGACGCACTACAAACTTAACCTTAATTTCACCCCAGGTCACCTTTCTCCTCTAGTTGCCAAGCTACGTTATCTTTCTTAACCTCAGGCACCTCTTAGCGACCACCCAAAAACCATTGATCTTTGCTTCATCTGATGACATTCACTGAGTCGCATTGCTTTTTTAGCATATTCCCTTCCGTCAGGAGATCACCTGACTAAGGGAAGTCTCGTAATCGCCAGATAGAAGGAATATTCCTCATTTTATTACAAGATTACCCAATCGATCATAGAACCGGGCCCACCTCCAACTGTGCAACTATGCAAAGCCTGCCAACCCTAAGCCCAAAACCACCACGTGTCACTCCCCCATTCGGTTCGACCACCACATCAGCAAATAGCTCGGCACCCCGGCATGGACCCATAGCAACACTGCCTGAAAGCATGCTAACCGTTGATGGTTTGTCCCATGGTCGCATGGGCTAGGAAGAGCCCATGTGATCATGTGACCAACCACATGATGCTAGCCACAGATAACCACTAGCAACACCACAAAAAATGGGACACATCACCACCCACCGAAGCTCCTACAGACTACCTATCACATGGTCACATGTGGTTAAGGGGCTACATGTGATCATGCGACCAACTGCATGATGCTTCCCCCGCTAGACCGCAAACCACCACCAAAAAAATAGGACACAATTTGTCACATGGTCACATGGGATCAGAAGATCCCACGTGATCATGTGACAACCATTGGATCTTTGCTTCATTGGCACAGTCTTTGGCACTGGGATCCAGCCATCGGAGTTGCACGCTTAGGGCCGAAAACATAGAAGGGGTGTCGAAAACATAGAGGGTTTTCAAGTGAAGGTAAAAAACACACCAAATTTTCAAAGCAGAGAGGTCAAAAACACACTGGATATCCAGACCGAAAGGCAGAAACATCCTGAGCCTACAGAGAGTAGGTCGAAAACACACTGGGTTTTTGACACTTGAGCAAAAAACACAATGGAAAATAGGGCTGTGGCTGAAAATGAACGAGAGGGAAATTTTGGGCAACATTTTGGTGACCTCTACGGGATGTCAGCCTGCTAGACAAAGACTAGCTACCTTGAAATATCCATTGGGCATGGGGTCATTCCTCGAGCACACAAAAAAAACCTGACAGGGAGAGGGGCAAATACTAAACCAGCAAGACAAAAAATGTGCACAGACACTTCTTGAAAAGCAGGAAACTACTCTAGAAAATAGGGGAAAGAAAATAGGGAAACCTATCCTAACCTAAACTAACTAGTGCAGAGACTTGGTTAAACAAAGCCATTCACTGGCATGTTGAAGTAGCTACCTTTCCTTCTTAGGATATTTTGCATTGGACTCATGACGATAGCTATGAAGATAAAAGGCATACAAAGATTTGGCAAATGAGGATGCACTGCCTCTGCAAAAACAAGATCAAGTTCACTCACCTCAAATGGATCAAATGGAGGTATCCCAGTGAACTCCTTCTGGGCCAAGTATCTGATGGGGCAGCCTCTTGAAAGTCTAAAGGTAGGACTTTCATTGCTAGTTTCTCCTTTATCTTCATGGGTGCCCTCCATCATGGATAGCCAGGTCAACTCCTTGTCCACAGCCAGGGGACTGTCATCTTCCTCTTTTAAATTGACCAATAGCCTATCAAAGCTGTCAATATCTTGAAGATTTGGAACTAATTCCAAATCTTTCTCATGCAGTAGCTCCTCGTGAAAAGGGCAATCCAAGACTAGGCCTTCTTCAATAGGCACATGACCTTGAACCTCCACTCCAAGGAATAGGGGTTCAACATCCAATTTGTCACAAAAAACCTCAATGATATCCAAAAATTCATGCTCTTCCTCAAGGCTTTTGTCTGTGTCCTTTTCTTGGAAAGACTCTCATGGCTTCATCATTCTGCTCCATAAAACAAGGTAGCTTACTCAACAAGGGCATGGTCAACCTCCTGTTGATGGTGGACCTGCTATTCTGATTGACCTTCAGCCATAGGTAATGGCATGGTCTCTTCTTTATCATCAACAAAGAGGGGAAGCTCATTCAACAAATCACCCAAGAGCTCAGGCTGGGCATCAACCTCCACCTCCACATCTTGCTACTCCATTTCACCACAGTCATCACTCTGCACTGATACCTCAGATTTCTTCTCCTCTTCAAATGGAAGTTCATTTTCTACTAGTCCTCACTCAGACACTGAGCTAGTGTCCTTACAAAGGCTTGGCATAAGACAACCAGGAGGTAGAGTCCATTATGGTATCCATATCACTTCATCATCCTGAGAAACCAGAGGGGCCTCTTGGGATAAAAATCTTTCTTGAACGGGTTGCTCTGGCAAGGTGGACTGAACCTCAAGCACAGGCTCTTGAACAAAATTTTTTGCCTTAAAACTTGGGATGTGAAACTGAGGGGAAGAGGGGGAAGACAAAGAAGGCATATCAGCTTTAAAGCTTCGAAATGAATGCTTAGCAGGCTCCTCATGTGTAGGCTCTTGAGACAGATGGGCCCTCCAGGTTGGAATTTTAGGCTTAGGAGCCTCTTGCTGAGCAATCAATGATCTCAACCTTGTCTCCATGTTAGCTTGGCACCTAATCTCTTCTTGAAACTCTCTTGCTTGCTGCTCATCAACAAGAGTTTTTGTCATTTGGTAAGGAGCTGCCCCTTGCTCATAATTTTGAGCCTCCTGCTCTCTCTACTCCCCGAGCTCGGATACTTGTTTGACTAAATCAAGCAACAGACTCTTTGCCTCTTGCATCTCCTTGAAGTGTGAGCTCAGAGTGTGCATCTACTACTAAATAGGATAAGAAGGGGAGGGTGGATGGCAAGCATGATGGGGAAGCTAGCCTTGCATCTACTGTTGTGCCTCTTGTGCCCATGATCCATCTTTCCTGAGAGGTCTCACATAACTTTGCACAAGGGCAAACTCATTTGGGGCATATTGGATATATTGATACCCTTGAGAAGTATAATAGCTTGGGGTAAAAGGAGGCTTTGGGTGGCTTTGGTAAGGCTGAAAACTAGCCGGTTGAGCATTATTCTCACAATAGGGTGGTGAGTAACCTGACTGTCCATAGTAACTTGACATGTCTACTCATGCAATCAGCTAGAACTTGAATATGAAGATTGAAAACATACCAGCATCTGATCTTTGAAAAATGGTAGACCCTTTGGAGTCACCAGATATGCAGCAAAATGACCTCTTCTAGGCCTGTAGCATGCTACCAGCATATCAAAGATAGCATACCTTGAACATGAATCTAAACTTCAGTCCCACCGGGCATGCCAGAAATGTTATACACTAGCACCAATTTGGGGAATCCTTGAGCTTGAGTCTATACTGATAGGCCTTGTGTACTAAATTTCTCTGATCCTTTTGTAGATGAACCAATAGGAATGTATTTGAACTTTACTCTGATCTTGAATGTGGTCCCACCGGGCATGCCAAAAATTGTTATACACTGAATTTGCACCCTTAGTTCAAGCTCTCATAGTCTTGATAACTCAGTATAACAAGGGAATCATCTCAAGGTTGTGGGACCTTTTGCTAACCAAGATGAGACCTCCATATTCTAGGCTAGTTCCTCTTAGATAATCACCCTAATTTTCTCTTAGATAGGAAATGTAAATTCTTTGAGGGGAAAGGGATAGAAGGAATGCATGGAAAGGGAAATAACTGAAAGAAAATCTACCTACTAGGTGATGCACCGAAACTAGGGTTTGGATCTCAGTATAGAGGAATGAGACCAATGGAGGAATTAGGTCTAATAGGTCACCTCTCACTAGATAGGCTTGCATAAGTATTTCATAGGAAGGCCTGAACAGAAGACTCAACCTATGACCTGCAAACAAACATCCTCCTCTGCAACTAGGTGTAGGAATGAGACAAGACTGCTAGGGGCTATAGTATACCCACAAAACATTTGAATCAGATCAGACACAGTAACACACAAATCACAGAAAGAGAGAGGGACCATGAACCCCAATTTCCATTAACAAAATTCATAAACCTCAATCCAATAAGAGATAATGAAAATAGGGAAGCACAAGGACATGAAGGATTGTCACAAACTGCCTCTGCAATACTTGTATTATCAATGGGAATTTACAGAATGTGGAAAACCAGAGGGCAAGAAGAAATACCACAGATAGGTTCCCAAGAAAGAGCCTTTCTTTTTACAAAATGTGAATTCTCAGCACTACAAGCCCCAAAAAACAATATATACATCACTCAACTACATGCAGGAAGGAGTCAAAATTAACCAGGGTTATAGATTTATGCATAAAATAATCAACCCTAGAACAGTCAAAATCTGATCATAAATGCTTTCTGAAAATATCTCAACAGATCAGATATTTCCTTCCGTGCCCATCTCTGCCATGAATGCTCAAAAATTTGATCAGATCCTCAAAAGGACTAAAAAAAATGATAGCCTAAAAGATCTCTGCAAATTCTTCCAAATATAAGCCTTTGGAAACATTAATTCTCAGCTACCCGCACTTTGCAAACATCTCTACAGAAGAAAGCCCGCCAAAGCAATCATGCCACCCTTGTAATAGCAATGGTCGCATGATCGCATGAGGCCAAACGACCTTCATGCGATCATGCAACAAGTCTTTTGAAATCTGCCTCTGCCTGCGCAAGACACCTGGGGCCCGCAAAATATAACACTTGTCAAACATGCCACGTGGCCCAATAGGAGCCGACCACACGGCCTTAAAAAGTCAATGGTCTCATGATCACATGAGCCCGAAAGGCTTCATGCGATCATGTGACAACCCTTAGAAAACCCGCCTTCGCTTTCCACAAATTCTCGAGCCCGAGATGCACTACAAACTTAACCTTGATTTCACCTCGGGTCACCTTTCTCCTCTAGTTGCCAAGCCGCGTTATCTTTCTTAACCTCGAGCACCTCTTAGTGACCATGTGAAAACCATTGATCTTTACTTCATCCGATGGTAATCACTGAGTCAGGTTACCTTTTCAGCATATTCCCTTCCGTCAGGAGATCACCCGACTAAGGGAAGTCTCATAATCGCTAGATAGAAGGAATATTCCTCCTTTTATTGCTAGATTACCCGACTGATCATAGAACCGGGCCCACCTCCAACTGCACAACCATGCAAAGCTTGCCAACCCTGAGCCAAGAACTGCCATGTGTCACTCCCCCATTTGGTCTGACCACCACATCAACAAACACCTCGGCACCCCAGCACGGACCCACAACAACACTGCCTGAAAGCATGCTAACCACTGACGGTTTGTCACATAGTCACATGGGCTCAGAAGAGCCCATGTGATCATGCGACCAACCACATGATGCTAGCCATTGATAACCACTGGTGGCACCAGCGAAAATGGGACACATCACCACCCACCGAAGCCCCTGCAGACCACCTATTGCATCGTCGCATGCGGTCAAGGGGCCGCATGCGATCATGCGACCAACCGCATGATGCTTCCCCCGCTAGACCACAAACCACCACCAATGAAATGGGACATAGTTTATCGCATGGTCGCATGGGATCGGGAGATCCCATGTGATCATGTGACAACCGTCAGATCTTTGCTTCACTGGCACGGTCTTTGGCACTGGGACCTGCCCATCGGAGTTGCACGCTTAGGGCCGAAAACAAAAAAGGGGTGTCAAAAACATAGAGGGTTTTTGAGCGAAGGTTGAAAACATACCAAATTTTTAGAGCGGAGAGGTTGAAAACACACTAGCTATCTGGACCGAAAGGTAGAAACATCCTGAGCCTACAGAGAGGAGGTCGAAAACACACTGTGTTTTTGACACTTGAGCAGAAAACACACTGAAAAATAGGGGCTGTGGCCAAAAATGAATGAGAGGGAAATTTTGGGCAATAGGTACAAATTCTCCCATCTCAGCAGCTTCAAAGGTAGGTAGCTTTGCAATCAACATCTCTCTGCTAAAGTTTGGAGTCAAAGGTATAGTTTCTTGAATAGATATAGCGTTAAACATGTAAGTAGGTGTTAATGATCTAATGATCTTCACAATAACTTCTTCTTCTGTTATGAATGGAAACATTGAGAGGGGGGTGAATTAGTGTTCACTGTATTTTAACTTTTTACTTTAATGTTTATGCTGAACATAAATGCTTAAGAACTAAATTAAACATTCACATAAACATGAAACATGAAATCAACAGATGACACCAATATGGTTACGGGGAAACCCAAATAGGTAAAAACCCCAGTGGGACTTGATACCCACTAATAATCTTCACTAGTGTTTTGTGATCCTTGTTAGAAGATCCTTTACCCTATTAGGAGTAGCTTTAGAATGCTTTAAGTATAGTAGACCTTGTTAAGGGTTAGACCCTATTAGGAGTCTTTTAAAATGATCCCTATTAGGGGAGTGGACTCACTATCCTAGAGCTCACTACTCAAATGGTGAAGGCTACAACCTTCTGATTTCAGATACACACTATATCTGTAGGTGAACTGTTCACTATGACACTGCTTGTCAGATCAGTTCGTTTGGTGCATTGATGCTTTGACCTCTAGAAAATCTCTAATACATCTTATGCTATCTTTTCATACCTCTTCTCTACTTATCACAACTCTATTTCCACTTCCATACTGAATAGAAAGGGTGGGCCTTATATTTATGTGCTCATACAAAATACATAAATAGGTAGGCCCTATAACTAATTACAAATAATGCTTCCAAATGAATTGGCTTAAGTGTACTTACAATTACACATATAAACATGTCAGAAACCTAAATACAATAGGTGCATAGCCTTGACAACATTAAATTATGATTGCAAACCAAAATGCTAACTGTCGGCTCCATGCTCTGTTCTCTTCTAGCACACATTGGCTGTGCAACTTCCATTGACTGTAACTTTCACATCTTTGCATATCTACTTATGCACTCACAAACTAAGCATAAGTATAGTGTAACAAACTTAACTTCTAGGGTGCATACCTTAATTCATCCATACACATGTGTGCTGATGCTCTGAGCTGCAGGAACTCTCTATACTATCCAGTCTTCAACACTTAACTGAATTCTGATATTTACACTAAGTGCATTGTCTCCAAAATGCTATATGACTTTGTTTCCATAATGACAACACTATATCTAGTCATATACTTTAGTATAGACAACTTTCCAACAATCTCCCCCTTTGTCATTGATGGCGACAAAGGAATATGGCCAAGTTGCTAACTGTCCCTTAATACAAAACCTTTTTGTCTTCTATACATCTTTATACATAATCTTATATCTCCCTATACATATATGTACTCCATATTCTATACACAACTCCCCCTTTGACATTAATGACAAAGGTACGTCAAAAAATTGTATGTACACTTACTCACTAAGGGAAAACATTCAAATATGCAATCTTGAGGTTTTGGATCTCCTTCTTCCAAAAGGTTATCAGAGAGTTAACTATCTGGAGATGGGCACATAAGGAATATTAAAGCTTCTCCATCTTCTACAAGTCACTGATGGGACCATGATCATAAGTTACCATGGTGGCATCAATGTCCTTTAAATTCTGATTGAGGATGTCTAAAGAGGGCGCAAGACCATTCCTCAACTGAGTCTGTTTGGACCTTATCCTTGTTATCTCTTTTTCTTCCTTCTCAATCTTGTCTATCTGACCTTGGTAGACATTGTTGCACATGTTCACATTAGTGGATGTGTCTGATACTGAATTCTTTACCTGCTCAATCAAAGCTTCTGCTTCTTTTATCTTCTTGAAGTGAGCATCGGTGAGCTTGTCTTGATCCATGCATGCTGCAATGATCCTTCTTCCTTCATCAGAAAATTCTTTCAATGATGCCTGCCTAGACTTAAGAGAATTCAAGTCTAGTGCAAAGTTGCTCATTATTTCATTGAGTCTCTTCTTTAAGTACTTCTCTTCTACCACTTTGGATGCATATTCTTCTAGGCTAGAAAAATTGCATTTGAACTATGAGAGAACTGTACTCACATCATCAACTGAATGTACATTTTGCACTTTCTTATCTTCAGGAAAAAAAAATGTTTGAAATATTCACTGATTCCACAAGGAGAGGATTTCTCATGACTTGCTTCTCCTTTGCCTTCTCCATAGCTAAGATGCTGAACTTATTCAGGTCTTCTTCTTTCTAGGAGTCCAAACTGCTTGTGGCAGGTGTCAAACTTGACAACAATGTTGAGGAGGGAGTGATGGGAGTGTTGTCCATCACCTCTTGTTTCACCTTGATGAATCCAACAGAAGTAAATTCATATTTCTTTTCTACCTCTTCTTCTTCTTTCTTATTAGATACATCTTTAGTAGGTACTTCTTCTTGCTGAGTGGGAGGTGTATTGCTGCATAAGATTTCAGCTTCTTCAGTACTAACAAATGCTTCCTCAAATTTTTCCAAATCCTTATCAATAGCCACCATGGCTATCTCCACATTATCTTTGATGATGGTGCTACCTTCATGAGATTCTAAGATGGGCATTGAGTCCTAAGGACCTATCATTGGTACATTGAAGGTCTTTGCTTCTTTCTCTTGCTTACTAGGTGCATGAGTGATGGGCATAGTAGGTGGTTTTATCTGTTGTTCCAATAACACCTTTTCAAAGGCCTTCTATGTTTTGTTTGTTATTAGCTCATACTCTTTGTTCATGATGTGAAGAGTTCTCATCTTAGTCCTTAGGTGCAGCTTCACCAAATTAAATATTAGTGCCTCTTCTTCTTTAGAACATACAGGCAGAGTATCTTCTAATACTTTTTCTTTGATCCTTAGATCTTCTTCATTTGCTTGTCTCTTTAGGTTTTCTAATATATCCCATACTTTATCTGGAATGGAGGTTTTTAATTCAAGGTTTGTCTTCTTGAACTTGATCATGTTCTTGAAAATCATACCATGAATTTCCAATTTGTCAATCTCACTGTATGTATCATAGTACTTCCCTACTTGATCAATTCTACCCTCATCAACAATTCTTGTGCCCAAAACTTTAAGGCTAGGTCTGAATCCTACCTTAGGAGGTGCTTGAATGTTTTTCTTTCTCCTTAGTGCTTGTGAGGATGGATGACTAGTGCTATCTTCTTTCTTCCTCTTGAATATAGGCTTATACTCCAGAGGAGTGGCAAGATCAATAGATTCTATGGGCACATAAGGAGTATTATCTTCTTTACCCTTCTAACTATCATCTAATTCAATTTTCATCTTCTTTAGCTTAGGATCTTCTTGTTCTTCCTCTGCTACTGTGCCTTTCAATTATAGGGAAATCTTTTCATCCATTTCTTTATCAAGGTCTTCTTGAGACACACCATGTATTCTCAAGAATTTAGAAGTGACCTTTGCAACCTTTCTTTTAGTTGCAGCACTGTTAAGTTTTGCATCAACTTCTCTAGTCTTTTCCTCATAGGTTCCCCACCTAGGTTCATTAGGGTCTTTGGGGGCTGACAGAAGTACCTATGCATAAGCTTCAAGAACTTGTTCCTCTACTTCATACCCAAGTGGATGAATCCACTTAGTTCTAGGCTCAACAGCTTCCATACATTTAATATCAATCTCCACCATAAGGCATATTGTATCCTTACATTTCTCTACAATGCTTTCTAGAATCCTATACCTCATCTGCACCTTAGCTCTAAAAGTCTTCAATTCCAAAGTGATGTAATCTCTTAGTGTGATTTCTGTGCATGCATTTTTGGATATCTGAGGCATGGTAGGTATGGACTTGTCCAAGTACAAATCTGATATCTTCCAAACAATATGAAGGTACATGTAGATGATTAGGGACCCAAACCTGACTATCTTTGTTTTGTCATGCTTGATAGCCTTGATGTTATCTATCAACTACATGCGCAAGATCTCATACAAGTTGAATTCCCCATCTTCCTTCACAAGCCTGATAGCTGCTAGAGTAGTGCCCACAGACACACTATTCACCTTGCTGGTGTGATGAAACCTGTAACCCAATCTCATTGATATCAATTTGATGTCTTCTTGCTTAATAGGCTCAATGGTCATGCCGCACCTATCACTCCTTGACTTACATACTTTTTCTACCATTTTCCTGACATCCTTTCCCATAGGAAAGATGATGCCTATTCTAGAAAGACTTGTCATCTCATGAATTAAGTCATTTTTATTTCTAACTGGAACATCTCCAATCCAAAACAAATCATCATGGATTCTTCTCAATAAGATCTTTTTCCATTCTATCTCATAAAATTCATATGTCGTAGCATACTCAATAATAGGGTGATCATTCCATTTGGTGTATTCATCCATGAATGTTTTATCCCATTTCAACATGGTATCCATGTGCGCCCTTAACCCATCTAGTCCAATAGGTTATTCCTTACAGTAGATTTAAGCCCTTATATATTCCACATGCATGACACCCATAGGCATGCAGGAGAAAGCTCCTTCAAAATCATCTAGGGTGGATTTGAATGGGTGCCTCTTGAATATGTATCTCTTCTTTTCAGAAACATCAAAATCTAAGGGAGTGAGCATGACTTACTTGTTAATCACTTTCCAACTGAACTTAGAGATAATCTGATGACTTCTAAATTGGTGCAATGAGCTAGGGTTACTACAACCAATCAAATGCACTAATAACTATAGAAAATCTCTGATAGATCAATCACCAAGACTTCACACCAACTTCCAAGGCTCCTTCTAATCTCTATCACTCTGAATTTGAATGCAATGAGAAATCAAATGACTTCTATGTACTTTAAAATGAAAAATCTACCATTAATGCACGTCATGTAAACCAGGCTATCACTTCAAAATTTCAAAATTGAGCTCCACTAACAATCATCATGTGTGCTCTTGTATGAAGGTTCCTATACACTCCAAAAGCTTAAGTCCAAAGGCATATACTCTGAGGATGAGTATACCAGCCATGCATGGGTCTAGAGCTAAATTATCTCACCCTATGACCTTGAGGGCCATTCATGGAGATGTAGAGGGTGCGTCCACTGGGGATGCATCCAATAAGTTCTCATTAGGTTTTTCCTTTCCTTCTAACCAAATCATGCTCACATCATCTCAGGCTTTCACAAACTTGACTTCATCTTCAAGATCCAAAATTGGTTCTTCGGTCTTTTTAGGGCTTTCCTGACCTTGCATCCTTGATCTACAAAACCTTGAGATATGTCCAGGCTTGTTACAAGAGTGAAAAATGACTGGAGGTCTATTATTCCTTGGTGCATTGACATGAGTCACCATTCTACATGTTCTGGTTGAGTGACCATTATAGTTACATATCTGATATGTAACATTTTGAGAACTTCTAATAGTTGTCTGATTCTAATTTCTTTGATCTTGCTAAGTCCTATTCTTCTTACTAGTCTTGCAATTCATAGCTCTATGACCAAATCTATTTCATGAATAATAGTAGCCATTAAAAGGTCTTACCTCTGTACAGTTTCTTGCAATGTGTCTATGCTTGTTACATGCAAAACAAGTGTGTTCTACTTGCTTGTGCTCATTCTTAGGAGGACCACCATTGTCTTTGGTTTGATCTTCAGTCTTATCATCATTAGTAGAGTTCTTTTGTGAATTCTTTCTTGCTCACATATTGTCAATCTGATTTTGTGCTTCATTGTATCCAATGCAACTAGTGTCTCCTTTGATTCTTCTTGCATACAACTAAGATTCTACCAAATCAACATTGGTGTGTAATTTTTCAATATGATCCTTTGACTTCTTCAATTCAGATTCCAAGGTTTCTTTGATATTCCTTAGCTCTAAGATTTCCAAATTATCTTCCCTTAGTTCTTCATTGAGTTGAAGGTTCTCCTTGACTTGTTCATTGTAGCCATCTGATGGAATATGGATGAAGTGACTGAGAGGGGGGGTGAATCAGTCAACCATAAAACACTTCACAATTATTTCTTTCCAGATCCCTTAGGATATCTTAATGAATATTATCTGTTAAACACTCGGTAAATAGATTGCAGTAACTTTGTAGATGCAAAAAGTATTAGCAAAATTATCTTTTAGATATTCATCAGCACTTGTATATGATTAAGATAACTATTAAGAACACAAGAGACACATAATTTAACGTGGAAACCCAATATGGGAAAAACCACCAATGTATCTAAATACTAATTTTCACTTTTTTGAAGTGATGCCCGGTTAGAAGCCAACCCGGTAAAAGGTTACAAAACACACTGTTAGGTGTGACCTTGTTAGAGGATTTAATCACCCTGCTAGGAGTGGCCTAGTAAGAGGTCTTGAGAACAATTCAATGGAATTGTCACCTTGTTAGAGGATTTACAATATGGTTGTTAAACCAACTCGGTTAAGAGATTTAGAATTCACTGTTACAATGATAAAAAGGTAACAATGAAAATGATCTGTATAATAATGCAACTGCCTTGCTGATTACAGATCTCTATTCTGTATAAGTGTGATCCTTCTTGATCGAATATATCTCTGCTGCTCTTCAAGGATATCTGGTCATCCCTCACAATTTCGCACACACCTTTCCTGTCTTTCTTCTATATATCTTCTACTGTAATTCTTGTTTATTTTTCACATTTGACCTTTTATTTATATGATTTTAGATTTGTCAAATTGACATTACTTAGTATAACAGTCGGCTGAAATAAGAAAACTTTATTTGCAAAGATCCTTCAAGGGCCGACAGTGCTTAGTGACCATAACTTTCTACAATCTTTGGAGACCGAGGGAACTCAGTAAAAATTGATAATCCTTTTTCTTTGATAACCGACTGAACTCGGTAAACACTAACTTTTCTTTGACAACCGACTGAACTCAGTAAACACTGCTGATTTTCTTTGATAACCAAGTGAACTCGGTACATGCTGATTTTTCTTTGATAACCGACTGGACTCGGTAAGCACTAATTTTAATGCCAGGTAGACCGACTGAGCTCGGTAGTTACTGAATGTTGCAGACTATGACATTGTGTGACATCAAAGACAATACATAATTTGAGTAGCAATTTTCTTCAGACAATTGTTTCCAACAATCTCCCTCTTTGGCATTGATGGCAACACAATATGTCATAGCATAAGAAATTTTGAAAGAATTAGCTCGGTTCAGATTCAAATCTCCCTCTGTCAGCAAACTTCCTTTTTCTTAAAAAACTCTTCCTTCTGACTATTGAAAATTTCTTGAAGTAATAGCAAAGACATAGCAAACACTCCCTCTTTGACAACACATGCCAAAGAAAATTCACATATTACCGGTGTAAACTAATGTACCTCAAGTACTGATTCATATGCAATGATTCCTTGAATATGCTGCATCAACATGTTGATTTTTAATCATGTTCTGGTTGATGCATCACTAAAACTGTATTTAGTGAGCCTCAGATAGGGGAATGACCCCTAACTTACCTCTTAGATACACAAATGCATCCTTAGGTAATGGTTTGGTGAAGATGTCTGCAATCTGCTCTTTTGTATGAATATATTCTAATCTGATTTCCTTGTCCTACACCAATTCTCTGACAAAGTGATATTTAATAGCAATGTGCTTGGTTTTGGAATGCATCACTAGATTCTTTGAAATGTTTATTGCACTAGTATTGTCACAAAATATAACAACTGGTTCTTTGATTTCAACCTTCATACCTTGTAATAACTATTTAAACCAAACAATATTTGAACAATTTACTATAGCAACAACATATTCTGCTTCAGCTGTGGATTGAGATGTGCAATTTTTCTTTTTACTGGTCCAAGATACCAGTCTTTTTCCAAGAAAAAATACTCCACCACTTGTACTTTTTCTATCATCAATGTTTCCTGCCCAATCAGCATCAGTAAACACTTTTAAGTCTAGATTGCCTCCAAATTTATACCATAAACCATATTCTTTAGTTCCTCTTAAGTATCTTAAGATTCTTTTGATTGCCATCATATGATTTTCCTTAGGTTTTGCTGAGAATATAGCTACTATACCGATTGCTAAGGCAATATCAGGTCTTGTATGTACTACATACTGCAATTTTCCAATCATAGATCAGTATAAGGTCTGATCTACTTCTTTTGAATCATCATTTTTGGTAAGTTTCAGTCCAGTACACATGGGTGTACCAACTGGTTTTGAATCTTCCATACCAAACTTCTTAAGTATTTCCTTAATGTATTTAGATTGAGTAATGTATATACCATTCTTGCTTTGCTGAATTTGAAGACCAACAAAGAATTTTATTAAACCAAACATAGACATTTCAAATTCTTTGTTCATTTGCTCTAAAAATTCTTTGCACTGATCATCATTCCCTATAAATATAGTATCATCTACAAATATTTCTGCCAATACAATTTTGTCATCTGGTCCTTCTTTAATATACAGATTGCTGCTATCATTGGCTCTTTTGAAATTAATCTGAATCAGATAGTTATGGAGTCTTTCATACCATGCTCTAGGAGCTTGTTTCAAACCATACAATGCTTTGTGTAACTTGCAAACCATGTCCTTTTTATCTGGATCAAGAAAACCTTCAGGTTGTTCAATGTAGACTTCTTCATGAAGAATTCCATTGATAAATGCAAATTTTATATCCATCTGATATACCTTAAATCCTTTATGTGATGCATAAGCAAGTAGAGTTCTTACACCTTCTAATCTTGCAATAGGAGCGGAGGTTTCACCATAATCTATACCTTCTTCTTGAGAATAACCTTTACATACCAATCTAGCTTTGTTTCTAGATACTTGACCATCTTCATTCAGCTTATTCCTGAATACCCATTTTGTTCCAATTACATTCTTATCTTTAGGTCTAGGTACAAGAGTCCATGTTTTGTTCTTTTGTATTTGTTCTAATTCTTCATTCATTGCTTCAATCCAACTTTAATTTTTCAATGCATCTTTGATATTTCTAGATTCAAAATCAGTAAGTAGACATGTACCTTTTAGCTTGCTTCTTGTCATAGTACCATCTGATTTGTTTCCAATAATTTGATCTGGTGTATGATGCCTTCTGACATATTTGGCTAGTACAGGTTCCTTGCTTTTTGAATGAATCATGATGTTGTCTTCTAGGATCTCTTCTTCAGGTTGCTCGGGCTCGGTAGATATTTTCTTGGTAACTTTAGGCTGAGACTCAGTTTGAATTTCTTCTTGTGACTCAGTTTGAACTTCTTCTTGTGACTCGGTTACTGTGCTAGGCTCGATAGATATAGTTTCCTCATTGATAGTTGTGTCTGGCAGTGTTTTAGGTTCAATGTAAACGAATCTCCTGTAGTTTTCAGGTTCCCTTTTGCTTTCTTCTTCAGTCTTTTTTGCAAACTCATCAAATTTTACATGTATACTTTCTATGACTTTGTGAGTAGATAAGTTCAGACATTTGTATGCCTTGCTTTTGCTAGAATATCCTAGGAATATTCCTTCATCACTTTTCACATCAAATTTATTTCTTCTGGATTCTTTTAAGATATAACACTTGCTACCAAATACTTTCATGTAACTTACATTGGGTTTATAGCCATACCATAATTCATTAGGAGTTTTGAATGTGTCTTTCTTCAATTGTACTCGGTTCAAGGTATGAACTGTAGTGCTGATAGCTTCCTTCCAGTACTTTATGGCGATGTTCTTTTCTATCATTAAAGTCCTTGCACAATCCATAATAGATCTATTTCTTCTTTCTGCTATTCCATTCTGCTCAGGAGTTCTAGGAGCTGATACTTGTCTTTTGATTCCTCTTTCAATGCAAAAGTTGTTAAAATCATGGGAGATGAATTCACCACCTTTGTCTGATCTTAAGCATTTCAATCTTTTCCCTGTTTCCTTTTCCACTCTTGCCAAGTACCATTTGAATTTTTCAAATGCTTTTGACTTTTCTCTTAAATACATAACAGTCATCATTCTAGAATAATCATCAACGAAAAGAATAAAGAATTTATCTCCAGTATAGCTTTCTATTCCAATATGTCCACATAAATCAGTATGCACAATTTCCAAAATCTCTTTAGACTGATAGTTCTTACTCTTAAAACTAGTTTTACTCATTTTGCCAATCTGACAATTCTTACATAGACCAGTATCAGGTTTCTTCAAAGTAGGAATGCCTCTTACCTTCTTGAATTTGCTTATTTTCATCATGTTATCAAAATTCACATGACATAACCTTTTGTGCCATAGCCAACTTTCTTCAATTTGAGCAATAAAACATGAATATTCACTCAGATCAAGATAAAATAAGTTACCTTTTGTTTGTTTCCCTGATCCAATGAGTTTTCCTTTTTCATCCAGCAGTCTTGCTTGACTATTGATGAATTCAACCTTGAAACCAGTGTTGATTAGCTATGCTACACTTAGAAGATTATGTTTTAGTCCTTCAACCCAATAAGCATTATCACATATGAGTTCTTTGGTTAATGAGATTCTTCCTTTTCCTTTTATACAACAAGGTTCATTGTTTCCAAATCTTACATTGCCACTATCACATTCTTCTAGGTATTCAAATTTTGTCTTGTCACCAGTCATGTGGTGTGAACATCCACTATCTATTATCCATATATCATCTTTTCTTATATGAGAAATAAGTGTCATCTTATCTTCATCATCATCAGATTCATCTTTTATAGCAATAAAGACAATTTCTTCTTCACTATCATCAGAATCTTTAGCCATAAAACATGTTTTCTTACCTTTGTCCTTGAATGATTTGAAATTCTTTTTGCCATAGTACTTGTGACTTCTCTTCTCTTCCTTGGCTTGCTTGTTTGGGCACCTAGCTGCAATATGTCCAATTTCTTCACATGAAAAATAGATTAAAGGAGTTTTACCTTTATATTTACCTTTCCCTTTAGAGTACTTCTTTGCAAGTAGTGCTTCTACAATTTCAAGATCACTATCAGAACTTTCTTCTGATACTTCTTCACTTTCTGACTGAACTTCTTTTATTTTCTTGTTCTTCTTTAGTGAAACATTGGCCTCAAATGCTGACTCAATATTTTTGGAAACTAGAACATAGTTGTCATAGTTGTCTAATTCAAAGGCTGTCAATCTTCCAACTAAAGCATCCAAAGTTATATTGTGGTTTGTTTCACATCTTCTTTCTTGAATAGCTGATACTCTTATTGCATAGATAGGGAGTAATGTTCTGTGTACCTTACTTATAACAGTTTCATCAGAGATTGTTCCTCTAGAAGCTCTAATTGCACTAACACTTTCTTTGATCCTTTCAACATATTTTGCAATGTTTTCATCTTCTTTCATATTCATCTTGTCAAACTGTCCTCTTAGGCTTTCTGCTTTGGCTCTTTTCACATTTGCATCACCACCATATATTTTCTTTAGTGTGATCCACATTTCATATGTAGTAGTGCATTCTTTAATATCATCAAATTCTTCATAGCTGAGAGCTGATGCAATGTCTATCATCATGGTGTTATGATTCTTTTTCTCTGCAATGTCTTCAACAGTTAATGCACCAGTAGGAACTGTGTATTCTTCATCAATGTATTTGCATCCTGAATCACCAATGGAAGCCAGATGAAGTCGCATGAGACCTTGCCATGCTGAAAAGTTATCTCTGTTGAGCTTTGGAATTTCTCTCTTATAAGACATCCTGATCTTTAGCTTAGGTCCTTGAAACCCTTCCTGCAAGCACCAACAGCTCTGATACCAATTGATGGAATATGTATGAAGTGACTAAGAGGGGGGGTGAATCAGTCAACCATAAAACACTTCACAATTATTTCTTTCCAGATCCCTTAGGATATCTTAATGAATATTATCTGTTAAACACTCGGTAAATAGATTGCAGTAACTTTGTAGATGTAGAAAGTATTAGCAAAATTATCTTTTAGATATTCATCAGCACTTGTATATGATTAAGATAACTATTAAGAACACAAGAGACACAAATTTTAACGTGGAAACCCAATATGGGAAAAACCACCAATGTATCTAGATACTGATTTTCACTTTTCTGAAGTGATGCCCGGTTAGAAGCCAACCCGGTAAAAGGTTACAAAACACACTGTTAGGTGTGACCTTGTTAGAGGATTTAATCACCCTGCTAGGAGTGGCCTGGCAAGAGGTCTTGAGAACAATTCAATGGAATTGTCACCTTGTTAGAGGATTTACAATATGGTTGTTAAACCAACTCGGTTAAGAGATTTAGAATTCACTGTTACAATGATAAAAAGGTAACAAAGAAAATGACCTGTATAATAATGCAACTACCTCTCTGATTACAGATCTCTATTCTGTATAAGTGTGATCCTTCCTGATCGAATATATCTCTGCTTCTCCTCAAGGATATCTGGTCATCCTTCACAATTTCGCACACCTTTCCTGTCTTTCTTCTATATATCTTCTACTGTAATTCTTGTTTATTTTTCACATTTGACCTTTTATTTATATGATTTTAGATTTTTCAAATCGACATTACTTAGTATAATAGTCGGCTGAAATAAGCAAACTTTATTTGCAAAGATCCTTCAAGGGCCGACAGTGCTCGGTGACCATAACTTTATACAATCTTTGGAGACCGAGGGAACTCGGTAAACACTGATAATCCTTTTTCTTTGATAACCGACTGAACTCGGTAAATAATGACTTTTCTTTGACAACCGACTGAACTCGGTAAACACTACTGATTTTCTTTGATAACCGAGTGAACTCGGTACATGCTGATTTTTCTTTGATAACCGAGTGGACTCGGTAAGCACTAATTTTAATGCCAGGCAGACCGATTGAGCTCGGTAGGTATTGAATGTTGAGGACTATGACATTGTGTGACATCAAAGACAATACATAATTTGAGTAGCAATTTTCTTCAGACAATTGTTTCCAACAACATCTTGATTGTTCATCAGTTTGTGATCAAATTCTTCAAGATGACTTAATAAGGATGCTTTTTCTTTACTTAACTTCTTGACTTTTTCTTCAAGTTCACTATTAGAGTGTCCTTTCAAATCTTTTCTTAGTCTTTTGATAACTAATTGAGCATCACTGACTTTTTCTTTTAGATCTTCAATTTCTCTTTCTGAATTGTCCAGATCTTCAAGAGCGGCTTCAAGATTTTTCTTCAGATGTTTCATATCTACTTTTTCTATGATCTCCTCAAGTGGTTAAACTTCTTTGTTGAGGACCAAAGCTCTGATACCAATTTTTAGGAATCGGAACACTAAGAGGGGGGGTGAATCAGTGTTCACTGTATTTTAAATTTTTACTTTAATCTTTATGCTGAACATAAATGCTTAAGAACTAAATTAAACATTCACATAAGCATGAAGCATGAAATCAACACACGACACCAATATTGTTATAGGGAAACCAAAATAGGTAAAAACCCCAGTGGGACTTGATACCAACTAATAATCTACACTAGTGTTTTGTGATCCTTGTTAGAAGATCCTTTACCCTATTAGGAGTAGCTTTACAATGTTTTAAGTATAGTAGACCTGTTAAGGGTCAGACCCTGTTAGGAGTCTTTTACAATGATCCCTATTAGGGGAGTGGACTCACTATCCTAGAGCTCACTACTCAAATGGTGAAGGATACAACCTTCCGATTTCTGATACACACTATATTTATAGGTAAATTATTCATTGTGACACTGCTTGTCAGATCAGTTCCTTTGGTGTGATGATGCTTTGACCTCTAGAAAAGCTCTAATACATCTTATGTTATCTTCACATATATTTTCTCTTCTTTTCACAACTCTATTTCCACTTCCATAATGAATACAATGGGCACACCTTATATTTATGCACTCATACAAAATACATAAATAGGTCAGCCCTATAACTAATTACAAATAATGCTTACAAATGAATTGGCTTAACCGTGCTTAAAATTACACATATAAACATGTCAGAAACCTAAATACAATAGACACATAGCCTTTACAACATTAAATTATGATCGCAAACCAAAATGCTAACTGTCAGCTCCATGCTCTGTTCTCTGCTGGCAGACATTAGTTGTGCAACTTCCACTGACTATAACTTTCACATCTTTGCATATCTACTTATGCGCTCACAGAGTAAGCATAAGTATAGTGTAACAAACTTAACTTCTAGGGCACATACCTTAATTCATCCGTACAAATGTGTGCTAATGCTCTGAGCTGCATGAACTTTGTATACTGTCTAGTCTTCAACACTTAACTGAATTCTAATATTTACACTAAGTGTGTTGTCTCCAAACTACTATATGACTTTGTTGCCATAATGACAATACTATATCTAGTCATATACTTTAGTATAGACAACTTTCCAACATCTTCATCATAAGTGCCTCCACAGTTTTTGATTCCAACCACAACTTCTGTAACCCTTTGAACATAAGCTCTAAAACTTTCATCATCATTCATTTGTAGCTTCTCCATCTTTGTTTTCTAGTTCTGTAACTTTTCTTTCTTGGTATACTTGAATCTTTCATATACTACTTCCAATCTTTGCCAAATCTAGTGTGCCGAATCCAATTCTTTGACTTCAGTAAATTCACCTTCAGATAGCGCGTTGATCAATGCTTCCCTTGCAACCATATTGTATGAGAATACCTTCTTTTCATCATCACTAGCTGATGGAAAATCATTCTCAGTCTTCTTAGCTACCTTATTCTTTGTAATAAACTAGTAGTCAATGCCCAAACATACCAAATGAGTTTTCATCTTGTTCTTCCAACAGTCAAAGTTTTCAGGATCAAATTTTGAACTATCCTTCCTATAGAACACCATCTCCAAGATCACCTCAAGCTGTTAAGATTTCTCTCTGAGGACCACAAGCTTTGATACCAATTTTTAGGAATAACAAACCACAATACAACTGAGAGGGGCAGTAAATAAGTTGTATGCTAGATTATTAAACTTTAAACTTTGAATAACAGCAACATCAAATCCAATGAGCACAATAAATGCCAACACAACAACACAATATTTTGGTGTCGGGGAAACCATGTTAAAGGTAAAAAACCCCAGCTGGAATTAGCACCCACAAGTGATGTACTAAGAGTATGGTATCCTTGTTAGAAGATTTAGCCCTATTAGGAGCTTATTGAAACATTACAGTTCACAGTCCTTGTTAGAGGATAGACCCTGTTAGGAGTCAAGAAAGAAAGGTGGGCTCACTACCCAAAGAAGGTTAAATCCACCTTTAGAATCATTTTTCACAAGACAAGTGTATATGAAGAAATACACAATCTTTTGAACTATCAGACAACAAATTTCTTTTCTTTATCAGTTCAAATGAAGTACACCAGTAAACCTCTTCTCTACATCTAGCAGACACAAGCTCGCAGCTTTCACAATCTTCTTTACATTACATACATTCTCACCATATCTTTTCCAAAGAAAGGATCTTACATTTATACCCTATTACAATTTTCATGATTAGGTCAGCCCATAAGGCTTTCCTAATTACAAACAATTATATAGACCCTTGCTAAGATACACACGGTATCTAAAACAAGTATACAATGATTACATTACAACAATTAAGGACTTACATCCTTAATTTACAATCCCCAACCAAAATCCATGCCACATCTCTGAAGTTGGCTCACAAATAAGTCTTCTCCAGAACACATGCCAGAGCTGACATAATCTATCATTTTGTACCTTGCATTGACCAACAAGCATTCTCCAGTACCTTTCCTTACATCCCTCAAGCTCGCATATATTGAATCCATATCTTCTGTAAGATATACCAAAGACACAGAGACTATCTCTGTCAACTTCCTTTGTCACAATTTAGTAACCAGTCTTCACCAAATCATTTTTAACTCATCCAATATGCAACATCACATGATGTGATCATGGATATAAGATCACACCATCATCCTGAACTCTCATCTGACTTTGCACGATCTGAAACATTCGTACAATGTCTGTACATTGTAATAACCAACCTATTCTCTTCATAGAAACATATGTTGACATTAGTGACAAAACACAAATGACAACAATATGAATACTCATTAAGTAAGATAGTGATTAAACATATAAAATGTCTCAACCACCTCCCCATGCATTAGCAATATCCAACATAGATCATATGAATAAAAATTTCCAGGATGATGTTGACAAAGAAATGTAAGAGGAAGGAGACTTAGGGATTTGGTCCCTTTTTCTTTTTTGCACTATTGCTAATAATGACATGTATAACATTTTTTCAATTTTTTTTTATATCAATGATAGTGCTATGTTTTACTCTAGTTATTTATGTAAGTTAGGCCATGCATGACCTAATCTATAGACTTTTATTAGGACTCTATTTAATATGATTAATTATGCTAGAAGTATTTTGATGAGTATAAATGATGTTTATAGTAATAGGAAGGGTATTTACAATAGAAGATACTCTATGGGTTGTGCTATGTGGAAGTTACTATGACTGTTTTTGATATTGGGTATGTGTGTTGTTAATGTGATCACAATGTCAATCTACTAACTTTCACCCTTTTGGATTTGTTCTACAAGGACAAAACCCTTGTTTTGTTGCTTCTAATATAAAAAAAATGATCTTTCTACAAATGCTTTTCTAAAATAATAAATGTAACTATAATTTTTTTGACTTTTACATCAACGACTACATTATGCTTTATAGAAAAATAGGAATGCTTTTGTGTATGGAAGGATTTGACACTCTTCATCTTATCCATTTTTTTGAAAATTTAGTAGTTTAGAAACTTGATTCAGATTACTGCACTTCTTTTTCTTTTGGCATCTTGTGATTTTGAGTGCACAATTCCCAAATTATTCCTCTAAGTTTAGATTTAGCTGATTTTTTTTAAAAATGCCACTTTTGACCTCTTTTTTGTTTACCATCTTGGTGCACATATGTTGTTGAGTTCAATTAAATTAGCTATATTAGGCTTTTGGTTAAGTCATATCAACACAATCACTTATTTTCTACATAGTGAGCATAAATAGCTCGACCCTTAAGAAGTTTTTTCCCTTAAGGTGTCTTATGTATAGACACTTTATCCCACCTAGGTTAGCCATTATTTTATGGTGCACAAAATGGATTTTTGAATATTCACTTCTTTTAATGTATCCCTCTCATGAAGCATTCTTATAAGGATCTTCACAAGCAATGACATCAAGTGTGCATTTACTATACCATGTTGAATATGGTAGACATTGTTAGTTCACTTTAAGTAAAAAATGGTTATGTTTTTGTGGAAGGTGAAGGGTGGAATTTTTGGCATGGCAACTACTTCACTCTAGACCATAACAACTTCATATTCCAAATTGAAAGAAATATAGATTTATCATACAACTGATCAAAAAAATAATATAGATGTATCATACTTTTTTCTATGTATATGTATATGCAATCTCATTTTTTAAAATAATGTTCCAATGAAAATAGTAAAATCTCCTAGTCTAGACAATTTAAAAACTAACAACGATGACATCTTACAAATTGGTTAATGAAGTCCTTGCTAAAATAAAGATGCATTACTCTATTATTTGTGAAAATAACTCTTATAATATGCATTTGCAAATTCTTTATTTATTTTCAATCAAAAATAATATTTTGATGCTTTAAACTTATAATTGAATAATACTATTTAAACTTATAATTAATAATGCTATTAACACATGGATTTAGAGACATTAAGTCTCATACATGCTACTATAAATATGAATACATTTCAATTAAATAAAATATTTTTTAATATATTAGAACAATAAGAAATAATTACACCATCATCTTCTTCTCCTTGTACACTCCATCCATTTCGTTTTAGTGTGAAAACAATTTTATACTTTATGTTAAAAAGAAATAATATTATTATGAATAAAAATTTATATTACATAAATAACACATTCACATCCAAACAAAATGGAATCTTGAATAACAAATTCAAGAAAAAGAATAAAAGTCAAAATTGCTAAATGAAAAAAACTAGACCTCTAAATTATAGAGGATCACAAATAATGACCAAACCTTTGGATGTCAGGGTTTTGTTCAAAGGTAGCGAGGCACATGATGCCAAAGTTTGCTACGAAGTTTGACTTCTTTTAACAAATCTTATAATAGCGATGCTAAGTGATTCACAATAAAAGTGAATGTTAAAGTTGAGCATTTCATTATGACGTATTTAACCGCCAAAGAAAAAGAGCCTATACATAGGAGAACCATCAGTTTTTTAAGTCATTTCTTTATTGTTGTGTTTTAGTATATGATTTGGTTCATTTTTTAATCATGTATTTGACTACTATTGTTTATTTAAACAATAGTTTTAAAAGTGATAGAAAAAGGTAAAGTAACTTTTATATAAAATATTTCAAAGTAATTAAAGAAATGTAAATGGATAATAAGCTTTATGAATTAAATAGGTGACATTAAAAAAAATAAAAAAATTATTGGTGAGTTTTAGAGTTGAATTGGAGTTAGCAAGGTGGCGAGTGGATTTCATTTTTATTTCTATTAATATGTGGACAACAAAAAGGCTACTAATTATGGGGAAGTTTTGTTAGACTGAAAGTGGAAAGCCTCTACTAGCTTATAGTCATTATATATTAAATTAGGTTGTAGACACCTAAAAATTATTCATATTAATTAAATTTATTTAATTAATAATCTATGTGATATCATAATTAATTCTGATTAATTAATCATTACTATCATGTATTCCTCTACCCATTTAATTATAATTATTTAATTAAGTTGGGTTCACTATCTAAAGTATTTAATTTGAATACCCCCCTCTCTAATGCATTAAAACTTATTTTAATACATGTCCCTCATATACCCCCTTTTGAATAAATTTCTATTTATTTAAATCCCTCTACATCCTAATATTCTCCTAACCATAGATTACTCTAAAACCAATTTAAATTAATCTAAATCCCTACCTAAAGACTAGTCTGCACCCATCACCTCCCTTGCTAAACCTATTCTCCCACCTAATCACTCCTCTAATCTCACTTCAAAAGTGATCCCTAACCTCATTAGAGCTAATGGGTTGCTCACACATGTGTGAGAAACTCTTCCCAATGAATTCCCAAGGAAGCCACCCAACTTCCTTAAATGCTCCAACTCCATCTTACATCTTTGCCCCCCACACTCTTCCCTAAAGTTTCTCACAATTGTGTGAGCAACCTTGAGCCAGTCAAACCTTAAATGCCCATTTTGACTAAAATTAAATTTTCAAAATGGCCATCCCCTATAGCCTATGTGTCTCCTATGTGGCTCCCATGTGGATGCCACATAGGTGCCACCTCATCCAAGCCCTCTCTCTCCCTCCAACAATCTATAAATAGAGGCCTCTCCATGAGCAATTCATCTTTCATTTTTATGCATTGTTATCATCTTAGTTTATCTCTAGAATTCTATAGAATTTTAGCATTGTTAGTTTCCTTTCTTTCTTTCAACTCCAAGATCACATAACATAATTCTAATGGTTAATGATGTTAGAATGATTGTAAAATAAATGAGAGGGGGCGCGGGGTGAATTAGTTATCCTCAGGTCTAGATGTACCAATTCAACTTTTAAATACTTCAAACAACTTAGATCTACTCAACAGTCCACTCAGGTTCTATATAATATAACCAGTAACAAAAACTTGCAGTCCACTGTCTAAAAGTAATCAACTTGCAGAATATGAAACACTTAATAGTAAAAAACATCAAATAACATTCACACAAGTATGACACCAAGATTTAATGTGGAAACCCAATTTGGGAAAAACTACTAGTAACATGCTACCAATTTTCACTCTTCTGAAGTGAGCTCTATGAGGAGCCAACCTGGTTAAAGGTTACAATACACACTTTTAGGTGTGACTCTATTAAAGGATTTAATCACCCTATTTGTTCAATGGCCTTGTTAGAGGACTTAAGAATATTCCATTAGAATGCCACCTTGATTAAAGGATTTACAAATGACTGTTAGGTCAACCTTGATTATAGGATTTCAACTGATACAATGGTTAGAAAGTAACATTAGATTTGAGATGATACATACAACTCACTTTAAAAATATAGATCCAATGTATCTCATATGTTGATCCATTGACTAGCCTTCATTATCATCTCCATCTCTGATCTTCTTGGAAACTCTGGAAGCAATCACCTCTTCACATCTCTTAACAACTCTTCATAGCTCTTCTTAGCCTTCTTCTTAGGTTCATCAATCAACTGAATCAACCTATTGTATAACCCACAATTAGGTTATCCTTAGACATCCTTAACTAGGTAGCTTGATCTTTTTCTGCTTAAGCATCACCATAGATATTAGGTTTTGGTCAGATTCATCAAATCCATCCAATATTTTGTTCTCCTTCTAACCTTCTAGATACTTCCTCAAAAATTCTCCTTGAATCCATCCATAGGATCGTGTAAACATAGTTTATCATGCATTAAATGCTCTAGGTCATTCATCCTTATCTTCAACATGTTTTACATAATCTAGAAGAATTAAACTATGTCAGCTAGGAATCTCAATCCATTCACAAATTGTAGAATATTGACACTCAGTCATCACTGTGTTCTTTTTTCTTGGTCTTCACTAGATAAATCGATCACTGCTTAACTATTTTTCAAGGCACTCACTATCTTCTCTCTGTCCATTTTATGATACTCAATTATTGTTGATGCTCAGTGGACACTATATTTTCTTAGCTTATATTGGTGCTCAGTCAACACTACCATCACTCATCTTATACTTTTAAATTCCTTAATCTTGTTCTCTTTTGCTCAGTCAAGCCTATGCTTTCAATCTTTCTTTCCTCATCTTTTCTATGTTTTAAATCATCTGTCTTCTTCACTTATTATTATAGATAAACAACATATTATCTTTCTAATGTACCAACTAATCAAGTGCCCATTGTAGTTTTTCATAACTCAACCTTTTCACTGGGTTTTCTTTTTATCACCTCTTTTCAAATCCTCTTCATCAATCAAATGATATGACACTTTACTAGATAGAAAATGTCTCACCAATTAAGGTTTGACATCAATTAAAATATAACTATTGTTTTAATTGTATCTTTCAACAATCTCCCTCTTTAGCGTTGATGGCAACACCATATGATTAAATTACCATACAATCCAAAAATATTATGTATTAAAGCAACTTATATCAACTCCTTATTTGTTCTATTATCAGATTTTAAGTAATATCCTTAGTTTCATTGTGTGGTCCAACAATCTCCTTGACCTCATCTAGTAATTTCATTCTGATTCTCATCTATGGAGCTCTGATATGCATATATCAACTCCTTTGATACATATCTCTTTATTCCTTCCACTGCTCATAGAGTCCCTTCCTCTTATATCTAATTTATCCCTCTTTAAGCGTTAATTTGATTGAATTTATTGAATCTCTCCCTTATCTATTCATGGTAACTTCAATTGAATCTCTCCCTCTTTAATAACAATTCCAAAGACATTTTCAACTTACTCATTCATCTTCACCATGTAGATATCTTCATGTGAATTTTTTGAACTATATGCTCCCTCTGTCAGCTTGCTTATGAATGATCAACATCTTGTGCTTAACTCTTCACAACTTTAGACATCTCCTAAAGTGTGACCTTCTTACATCAATTTGTTAGATATTCTAATTAATACATTTGATGCAACACTCCATTTGATTTAGGTTGCCTCAGCTAGGGGATTCACCCCTAGTTTATCTCTTAGATACTCATGTGCATCCTTAGGTAAATATTTAGTGAATATTAAAGCCAACAATATCCCTTTGCCTCTCTTAGTCTTTAATTATAGATTATTGTTTTCATTTTTTCTTTTAAAACCAATTTTGACCAAGTAATTATGTAATTTTTCATACCATGCTCTAGGGGCTTGTTTCAATCCATACAATGCTTGTGTATCTTACATACCATGTTCCTCTTGCTTGGATCAACAAATCCTTCAGGTTGTTCAATTTATACTTATTATTCTAGTGTTCCATTCAGAAATGCAGTTTTGACATCCATTTGATATACTTTGAATCCTTCATAAGATGCAGCACCTCCTTTGTCAGATCTCGGACATTTTAAACTCTTACCTTTTTCTTTTTCAGACCTTTCCAAATACCAATTGAACAATTGAAAGGCATTGGATTTTTCCTTGAGAAACATCACAATCATTATTCTAGAGTAACCATCAACAAATGAAATTAAATATTTGTCACCATGGTAGCTTTGCAATCCAATAGATCCACAAAGGTCAGTATGAGCCAATTCCAAAATATCATCAGAAGTATAGATTTTTCTCTTGAAACTATACTTTGATATTTTCCACAATTGACATTGCTTACACATCATATTATTAGGTTTGTTCAATCTTGGTAACCTTCTTACTCTTCTCATCTTACTGATGCTTACCAAATTATCAAAGTTCACATGACACAACCTCTTATGCCACAACCATATATCATCAAATTGTGAAAACAAACATGTCTCATCAGATAGGTCTAAATAGAAAAAGTTATTACCTCTTGTCTATTCTCCACTTCCAATTAGTTCACCAGTAACATCAAAGATCTCAACCTTTTTGTGATGGAATTAAACTTGGTATCCAGAACTATTCAACTATGCAACACTCAACAAGTTATAGTTAAGTCTTTCAACCCAATAAATATTATGACATCTGACCTTATAATTCAATCTTATTGATCCTTTACCTTTCACAAGACATGGTCCATCATTACCAAACTTAACACTTCTTCCTTTGCAATGATCTAAGGTATCAAACTTACTTTTATCACCAGTCATATGATGTGAGAAACCACTATCAATTATACATCTATCAACTTTACTCAGATATGTAATTAGTGCAATTTTTTCATATGCATCAAAATCATCTTTCATAACAACATACACAACTTCTACATCATGATCATCAAATTCATTAGATTTACTATCAGTTTCTTCTTCAACAATATAAAAAGATTTCTTACCTTTGTCCTTGCAGTCCTTGTACCTTCTGTAGTCTTTTTCATCCTTGTTTTCTTTGTACTTGCTTTCTCTCCTTTCATCATTTTCATTTCTATCATGACATCTTGCAGCAATATGGCCAACTTTGTTACATGAAAAATAGATTATAGGAAGTTTACCTTTGAATTTTCCTCTTCCTCTAGGTATTCTTCTAGCCATTAGTGTCTCAAGCTCATCAAGGTCATCATCAGAGGTATGACTATCACTATTCACACACATTTCTTTTCCTTTCTTAGACTTTTGAATAATCAATTGAGATTTGAATACAGATTCAATATTAGGAGAGGTGAAATTATCAAAATTTGATAATTCAAAAGCAGCAAGTCTACCAACCAGACCTTCTAAAGTTAAGTTTTTACCAAGAGCACATCTTAGTTCTTGTATTGCAGATACTCTAATAGCATAAATAGGAAGTAGGGTTCTCAATACCTTGCTAATAACAATCTCATCATGAATCTTTCTATTAGCTCCTCTAATAGTGTTCACAACCTCTTTAACTCGGCCACAATATAGTACAATAGTATCACCTTCTAACATTCTCATTTTATCAAACCTTCCTCTCAAGCTTTTAGATTTCGATCTTAGTACATTTGTATCTCCACCATAGATAACTTTCAGTGTGTCCCACATTTTCTTTGTAGTGGTACAATCCTTTATGTCTTCAAATTCAGGATAACTTATGACTGATGCAATATCCAACATTGTCTGATTATGTTCTTGTTTTTTCTTCACCTGTTGGGCTGTCAAAGATGTATATGCTACTATGTGAACATTTTCCACATAGTATTTTTCTGCATGTCCAATTCTAGCTAGGTGTAGCTTCATCAAAATTTTCCATGTAGGAAAGTTCTTGTTCATCTTTGATACCTCATTTTTGTACATCTTGATCTTTAGATCCAAGTACCTTTAAACTTTTCCTTACAAGCACTACAAGATCTGATACCAATTATTAGAATTATTTTAGAATAAGTTAGGGGGGGGGTGGGGGGGGGGGGGGTGAATCAATTATCCTTAGGTCCAAATGTACCAACTCAACTTTTAAATACTCCAAACAACTTAGTTCTACTCAACAATACACTCGATTTATATAGCATATAACCAGTAACAAAAACTTGCTATCCACTATCCAAAAGTAGTCAACTTGCAGAATATAAAACACTTAATAGTAAAACACATAAAATAACATTCACACAACTATGACACCAAGATTTAACATGGAAACCCAATTTGATAAAAACCACCAGTAGCATGCTATTGATTTCACTCTTCTAAAGTGAGCTTTGCGAGGAGCCAACCCTGTTAAAGGTTACAATACACACTGTTAGGTGTGACCCTATTAAAGGATTTAATCACCCTATTAGGAGTGGCCTTGTTAGAGGACTTAAGAACATTCCATTAGAATGTAACCTTGATTTACAAATGACTATTAGGTCAACCTTGATTAAAGGATTTGAACTGATACAATGGTTAGAAAGTAACAATATATTTAATCTTATACATATAACTCACTTTGAAAATATAGATCCAATGCAGCTCATATGCTGATCCATTGACTAGTCTTCATTATCATCTCCATCTCTGATCTTCTTGGAAACCCTCAAAGCAAGCACCTCTTCACAACTCTTAACAACTCTTGATAACTCTTCTCATCATTCTTCTCAAGTTCAAAAATCAACTAAATCAACCTCTTTCATAACACACAATTAGGTTATCCTTATACATCCTTAACTAGGTAGCTTGATCTTTTTTGGCTTAAGCATCATCGTAGATCTTAGGTTTTGGTCAGATTCATCAAATCCTTCCAACATATCATTCTCCTTCTAACCTTATAGATACTTCTCAAAACTTCTCCTTGAATCCATGCATAGGATCATATAAACATGGTTTATCATGCATTAAATGCTCCAAGTCATTCATCCTTATCTTCAAAATACTTTACATATTCCAATAATTTAACTGTGTCGGCTGGGAATCTCAATCCATTCAAAAACTATAAAATACTGACACTCGGTCATCATTGTGTTCTTTTTCTTAGTTTTCACTAGATAACTCAATCACTATTTAACTGCTCTTCTCATCACTCATTGTCTTCTCTCAGACTATTTATCGATACTCATTTATTACAAACGCTTGGTTGACACTATATTGTGTTGGCTTATATTGGTGCTCGGTCAACACTAGCATCACTTGACTTATACTTAAGTTCCTTAATCTTCTGTTCTTTTGGTCGATCATGCCTATGCTTTCGGTCTTTCTTTCTTCATCTCTTCTATTCTTCAAATCACCTATCTTCTTCACTTGGTATTATAGATAAACAACACATTATGTTGCCAATGCTTCAACTAATCAAGTGCCCATTGTAGTTTATCATAACTTAAACTTTTCACTAGGTCTTCTTGTTATCTCCTCTTTTAAAATTCTCTTCATCAATCAAATGATATGGCACTCTACTAGATAGAATCTATCTCACCAATTAAGGTTTGATATCAATGAAAATATAACAATTGTTTCAATTGTAGCTTCCAAAAAATGAATTGTAGTTTCCTTCACTACTACATTTAGGGCCAAATTTCGACAGAAGTTTCTGATGGGTGACTTTTTCTTACGAATTTGGTGTTTTTTTTTTGTAATAGGCCCCGATGATGTTGGTATTCTGATGGGTGTTTAATTGACCATCAAAATTCTAACAAATTTGGGGTATACATTCAAAAAAAAAGTGAAACAACCTCATCATTTTTATTTCGATTGGAGAGCAAGAGAAAAGGAGCAACAGCTGAGTGCAAGAGAAGGTATGTGATTTCTTCATCTTTCGAGCCTCTGGCATCATATTCAAATGTATTTCATTTTATTGTTGAGGGAGTTTCTCTCTGAAATGACCTCATTCTACCGGTGTCGTGCCCTAGCTAGTGCTTTATCTCTATTATTTGATGTTATTGGTGCTTGTGCTCAAGGATATTGATTCACTGTATTCAAATGTTTGGATTCATGTTTGTTGATATTACTAGCATATGTGTTTAATGATGCCATTATATATTGCTGTCATTGAAATGACCGCATTCTACTAGTGTCATGCCCTACCCCATGCTTTAACTCCATTATTTGATGTTATTGGTGCTTGTGCTCAAGGATATCCATTTTTTTGAAATGTTGAATGTGATTATCAAATGGATAGCCCGTGAGCTTCTAGCTAGGTGCCATTTGTATTGATAGCTTAGGGCATCAAATGTATTGTATCATTAATAGTTGAGACTTTGTTAAAAGGAAATAGGACAAAGAATGATTTTTATTTAGTTTCTCTATTTTGATCCCTAAGTGGCTTACAACCCTAGAGAAGTATATGCAGATTTACAGAACTAGTTGTAGGATAGATAGCAGCTGATAATTCACAAGAAATCAATGCATCCAATTTGAATAGCAATTAATATAAAGAACTAGGGTCCTCCAATGGCCCAATCATCCAGACCTTGACTATCCCCTCAACCAGTGACCCTTCAAAACTGGGTTATCATGCAATTAGTGAGTGATCCTTCATTCTCCTGGTCTGCCCTGCATACAAACATATTGGAAATACACAATACAATGATAAAAAGTCTTTCACAATCCCCCTTCCCCCAAGGAACACTATCAACCATCCCTTCAACATATCATTTCACTATTTTATGAGTGGATTGTGTAGGAACAATTAACATTAAACAAGGAGCAAACTCCTCAACACATCTTGGAAACCATTGAATTCAATAATAAATGAAACCTAACACCAACACTATTCCTTTCATAGTTGCAGGAAATATGGGAACCATTTTTTATAGATATTGTACAAATGAAGAGAATACTCCCAAGAGGAAATGCTTCAATGTGGAACAATTAAAGGACAATATTTTACTTTTATATGCACATCTACAATGTTTTTGATATATTTTTGAGATAACAAAACCATAGAAAGATTAGCATATAGAAGAAAGTAAAGAATAATGATCATATTTTGAGATATGGTGGAAACTTAAAGGAAAGAATACTTGGTGGGGTTATCATGCAATCAATGAGTGATCCTTCATTCTCCTAGTCTGCCCTACATCCAAACATATTGGAAATACACAATACAATGATAAAAATCCTTTCACAATCCCCCTTCCCTCAAGGAACACTATCAATATCCAGACCTTGACTGTCCCCTGAACCAATGACCCTTCAAAACTAGGTTATCATGCAATTAGTGAGTAATCCTTCATTCTCCTGGGCTACCCTGCATCCAAACATATTGGAAATACACAATACAATGATAACAATTCTTTTACAATCCCCCTTCCCTCAATGAATTACTATCAACATCCGGACCTTGACTGTCCCCTCAACCAATGACCTTTCAAAACTGGGTTATCATGCAATCAGTGAGTGATCCTTCATTCTCCTAATCTGTCCTGCATCAAAACATATTGGAAATATACAATACAATGATAAAAATTATTTCACAATCCCCCTTCCCTCAAGGAACACTATCAACAAGTGACCCTTCTTATCAGCCATATCCAATGTTTCATTGAAGTCACGACCAAGAATGAAGGTCACCTTACCCATACCATTCATGGATTCTAAAATTTTGTTCCAAACTCTTGAAAACTTTTCTATTGCTTCTTGTTTCTTCTTTAAATACTTCTTCTACCACAATGTCCTCCTGCCCCATCTTCTTGATCTTCTTGGCTAAAGCGGATGAATCCACACACAATAACCCAAAATGAAGGGTTTTGTATCCTTTAATGAATCTCAGTCACTAGTAACACATGGATAGTCAAACCAGTAGTCTCCAAAGCATTAAATAAGTGAATATGAATGTTTGAAAACTTTCCTCTCAACTTGCCCAACCACTCCTAATCGGTTAGAGGGACATTTCTAGAATCTCCACTATTCCTATCCTTACCAACAATTCTTAAACATACTTTATCTGATATGATAATAACATGGTAAACTGAACCAATGGCATGTTCTTCATGTGGTACAAGGAAGATTTGGCTATCAAATCTTCCTTCGTGCAAGCTGAGCGCCAGAGAAGGTATGTGATTTCTTCATCTTTGATTGGTATCTTTGACGGGCAATGTCTTTCGATCCTCTGGCATCATATTCAACCACAAATTTCAAATGCATTGCATTTTATTTGATCATGAATGCTCACTAAAATGACCACATTCTACTAGTGTCATGCCCTAGCCCGTGCTTTATCTCCATTATTTGATGTTATTGGTGCTTGTGCTTAAGGATATCAATTCACTATTTTCAAATGTTTTGATTCATATTTGTTGATAGTACAATTCAACATATCAGATAAAGTATGTTTAAGAAGTTTTAGTGTCTAAACACTCAACTAATCCCTCTAACCAATTAGGAGTGGTTGGGGAAGTTGAGAGGAAAGTTTTCAAACATTCATATTCACTTATTGAATGCTTTGGAGACTACTGGTTTGACTATCCATGTGTTAATGTTTAGAAGAGATCAATGAAGTATTTAAAGACATTCTTACATGTTTGGAGAGGTTTAAGAGGCACTTATCATGACTGTACCCTCACAAAAAACAACATAGACTAGTTTTACTAAGTTTCCTTTCTCTATTTTGAGGTTTCCTTTCTCTGCCGCAGGGGTACAATCAGAGGGTTCATTGAAAAAATGATCCTTTGAATGGTTACTATGAATATGAATGATTTGATATAGCATATTTCTCATTTTACTTGAAGTTTGGAATAGCTTGTACTTGAAGTTTGGAATAGCTTGTGCTTGTGCTGGAATTCTTGGTAGAAGTGAATGGAAGGAATAGTGTTGGTGTTAGGTTTAATTTATTATTGAATTCAATAGTTTCCAAGATGTGTTGAGGAGTTTGCTCCTTGTTTAATGTTAACTGTTCCTACACAATCCACTCATACAATAGTGAAATGCTATGTGATTGACACAAATTTGCTCACAACATTTGTGTATTAAAACTATTCACAACTTAATAATATTAGGTAATCAAATGCTTAAATCAATGTATTCAAGTTGTGGGAATTCACGGGGCTATTCTATATCTAACACACATGCACCCGTAAGTTCACCAAAATAGTAGGCAAAGAAAGAATAATTTAAAAAGTTTGAATCAATAGTAACTGTATTATTTTAAGATTAAATATAAATCTGCTAGTTAAGTCTTAAAATGTCAAAGACACTAGTTAAGTCTTATAATGTCAAGTAGGTAAAGAAATAATAAGAATATTGCATAAACATAGGTAACGATGTCCAAACAGTAATACATGTAACGTACTTGTCATCATATCTTTGAAACATGTCATTATTATCCAGGAGCCTTCTGATACTACCATTACTATCTTACATGTGTGGGACAACTCATTACATTTGTGCCATTTGATAAAGACTGGCCCACTCCAAAAGTGGCGGGAAGGTGTCATCATTCTATACCTTACATGCTAAAGACGGCAGCTAGGCATTAATTATGGCCATGCCTATCACAGTCAAGAGGAGATCAATTCCCAAGATCTTTTACTTCTCTGATCAATTCACAGTCAGGCATTAATTTGCTTAACTTGGTTTATTAGAGAAGTAAAAGATCTTGGGAATTGATATGCTCCTGACTGTGACAAGCATGGCCATAATTAATGCCTAGCTACCATCTTCAACATGAAAGGTACCGAATGATAGTGCCTTCCCACCACTTTTGGAGTAGGCCAGTCTTTCTCAAATGGCACAAATGTAATGAGCTATCCTACACATGTAAGATAGTAATGGCAGTATCAAAATGCTCCTCAATAATAATGACACATTTCAAAGATATGATGACAAGTGTATTACTGTTTGGACATCGTTACCTATGTTTATGCAATATTATTATTATTGCTTTATCTACTTGACATTATAAGACTTAACTAGTGTCTTTGACATTTTAAGACTTAACTAGTGGATTTATATTTAATCTTAAAATAATACAGTTACTATTGATTCAAACTTTTTAAATTATTCTTTCTTTGCCTACTATTTCAGTGAGCTTACGAGTGCATGTGTGTTAGTTATAGAATAGCCCCATGAATTCCCACAACTTGAATACATTGATTTAAGCATTTGATTACCTAATATTATTAAGTTGTGAATAGTTTTAATACACAAATGTTTATGGCTCAAGTGAGCCCCAATCTGCTATCAATCACATGATTGAAGGTATATTGTTTTCTTGGTTGTTCCATTTGTTCCTTGACCTTGACTATGGATTGACTATCATTTTCAAGCTTGCGAGTGGCTTCATACCACACACCATCTATAGATTTGTACGTAATGCTGATTTACAAATGTAAATAACGTATTGAACATAATCTATGAATGTGTGTGGTATGAAGTCTTGTTGAAGTTTGAGCGTCCTCTCTTTATTTCAGCGAGGGATTGAAATGAGTTCATTTTGGATGCAAAGGAGAAATTAAATTAGACTTACTATCCAAAATACATAAAAAACATGCACATAAACATGACAACTGAGAAACATAAATGTAGATTTCACAATAGCTGAGAAACATAATTGTAGGCATCATAGTCACAATCTTTTGGAGATAATTGTGTTGTGTACCCAAGCTATGGAGAGAAACTTCTACACCCCTAATTCCAAGTTGAATACATCTATTGGAGGACCTTGTATTCATGAGCAACAGATGTAGTCAACTTGGAATCGGAGGTGCAGGAGTTGCTCTCCATCGTCTGGGTATACAACTCAATTACGTTGTCTCCAAAAAATTGTGACCATGATGCCTACAATTATGCTTCTTAGTTGTTGTGTCCCAGGACCCCTTATGACCCTTTACGACTATTTACAATCCCTAAGAATGCATCTTAGAGGTCTTAAAATGTCATAAAGGGTCATAAGAGGCTCCTAGGAGGGGCCAAATGAGCTTCCACCTTCACGTGGTTGGCCTTGTTAAGTAGAGAATGTTTAACTATTCTTGAAAAAAAGAGAAGCTCAATAATTTAAGGTCTCAATCCATCGAGATGCTAAAAAAATGACAGGAATCAACGATGGAGATTTTTTAGATTATGAGAAGACGTATATGGTGTGGAGGCCAGATTTAGTACCAGTTCAAAGTGTTAATAATTATAGCCTTTCGACCAAGATCAAACTTATCAAATAAATACCCTTGTGTGATTTATAATAATAAGGAGATTATTATTTCATCTCTATATGTGTTGGTTGAATTAGTTAAGGGCCCAAGGTTGGCCTCTTGTCTTTAACATCGGCCTCTTGGCTTTAACATTAAATATATTTAATAAGACCAGGCCGGCCCTCTTGAAGATAATTCAATTCATATATATATGGTGTTGGATTCTAGGGAGAGAAGCACCAAAAACATAATGTGCTTCCCTCCCCCAAAACCTTAATTCTCTACCTTAAGAAAACTTAGAGGAAGTAGTGAATTTAAGAGCAATGTATGGAGGTGGTGGTGAATTCATAGAGGAAGCAATGAATATGGAGTCAGCTGTGAATTCATGGAGATAATAGTGAATTCATCAAGGAGAAATATTCAATGATTGTTATTGGTGCAAACTACAATCACAGATCAACATATATTGGTGTGAAAGATAAGCAGCTTCGGCTAATAGATAAGAACAAGTCTGAGCATGAATAAAGATCTGATTATGATCTGATCCATACAACCAGCAATTATTGGCAATGTTATCTACGAGTTGATTAGGGCTGGAAGCCTCTGTTAGGAGTGGACTCTTCCTCAATACACTAACACTAAGGTACTAATCAAGTTCTCCTCAGCACGTTTGTTAGTACAATTTGGAGGCATATAGACTGGAGTATACTTGGTTGATATCCGGGTATCTTCTATCCCTTCTTGTTTACTTTATTCTATGTTTAGCTGTGTTAGATCTCTATAGTTTATTCATTCCAGAGTAGAATCTGAAAAATATCAACAAGAGATGATGATTTAGTAACCTACATCTAGAAAACCATCACCATTATCCCTTCTTTGGCCTCCACTTTTTCTTCTTCTCAAAAATGGTTATCTAGAAACTTTGGATATTGTTTCTCATCCATGCATGAAATGTGCTAGTGATTGTATAAAATTACTTTAGGCCTCCAGTATTGATGAGATGGACAAAATTAAAATGTTTTTGCAAGACTGGGATCAATTTGTGCAGTGTACATAAATGCAAGGCAGTGATTATTCTCGATGATCGATAGGTATAAGTCTTCCAGGCCTTACCCAGTAGCTAGGACTAAAGATAACATAGCTCAAGAGACCATCATAGGTTGTCTCTTTTTTTAGTCTATATTATTGAAAAAATGTTTTACCTTAGCTCATCAAATCTGAGGATTAGAAAGAATTTAATAGAATATTTTCATGACAATGTATATTATTTAAGTTGACGTTGCATGAATTTATCTACTTCACGCACTTGTAGACTATTAGGATGGTGATAAAGAAGCAGTTGATGTTCAGTTCCAACATAAAGTGAGTAAATTTATTTTAAGTAAGAAAACAATGATAACATGAATGCATATGAAATTAAAATGCAGCCCGCTGATTCTTCCCGTACACAACCTATGCGTGTTGATGACAATGAGGATGTGCATCACACTAATACAAGTAAACATCTTAAATTGATTGGTGTAGTAATACAAATTTAAGTGCAATTGGTGTTTGGATTAATGTAACAATTTTTATTGTAGCTGTAGAGAGTGTAGAGGCCGTTGTTAATGAGCAGGTTGAGGTTGAGGCCGAGGCCAGACAAACTGACCTGGATGTTGATGATGTGACTAGATCAAGTAAAGAGCTATATGATTATGAATGTTGTCAATGCCTTTATTACCAAGGAATCACCGCCCGCCATTAATGAATATTAATGATCATTGTTTCCTAAAGGTAATCGATGTTTGTGTATGCTGATCACCCAAGTCTTTGGGTGTGATTTGCATGTTGTGCGATTTTTTAGAAGTGGGGGTATGACATGCTGGTTGGATTATAACATATTGACACTTACACCATGAAGAAGACAAATGATTAAATAGAAAGAGAGGGCCAACTAAACCATCTTGTGGTTAGTCTATATCACATTGAGAAACAATGTCAAGACTTGAGAATCAAAACAATCAAAAGTTTCTTCAAGACCATGAATGATCAACAACATTCCATTAGAAAACAAAACACTAATCTATGTTATCATTAAGCCATAAAATATGTCTTTAAAGTTTAGAAGCATCACAAAAACTTTCAAGAAACATATTACTATCCGAAATATGTCTTTAAAGTTTATTTCTAATGATTATGATGATGTTGATGTTGATGTCTATAATTTATTCCACTTACTGATGATTTCATAGATTGAATTTTGAATTGCTAGGTTGGAGAATGCTTTCAATGTTTAGGGTCTATTCCACATGATACTCTTAGTTACAGCTCAAATGCAACTCAACATATTTTTGATGCTGGGCAACCCATTGTAGAAACTCATCCGCAGGTGAAATTTAATGCTGTGAATCTTGGCATTGTTAATGTTATTACTTTTCCTCATGTTTCATATTTGTGAAAATGTTTCTTGGCACTATCTTCTTTTTCAATTCCTATATTTGCATGTTTTTAGATCATTAAATTAAGCATTACATGTCTTTGTTCAAAGTTTATTCTAACACTATTTTATATCTTATTCTTATTACAATGTTCTTTGTTGTGGGGTAGGAGGTCAATCTTCATTGTCTTGATTGTGGGGGACAGTGAAGATTTCTTTGACAAATAGTAGGTCTTCTTTAGTATCTTATAATAACATGCTAAACTAATAAAGGTGTTATGGGCATTTAATCTGCAATTACTAATAGATTAAGAATATTATTACTATGCTTAATGTTCCATTTAAATGCATTTAACACAAAAAAAAAATTTACAAAACTGAACCAATGGCATGTTTACAACAAAGATGTGTTGAGGAATTTCCTCCTTGTTTAATGTTAACTGTTCCTGCACAATCCACTTGTACAATAGTGAAATGCTATGTGGAAGGGATGGTTGATAGTGTCCCTTGAGGGAAGGGGGATTGTGAAAGACTTGTTATCATTGTATTGTGTATTTCCAATATGTTTGGATGTAGGGCAGACTAGGAGAATGAAGGATCACTCACTGATTGCATGATAACTTGGTTTTGAAGGGTCACTGGTTGAGGGGACAGTCAAGGTCCAGATGATTGGGCCATTGGAGGACCCTATTGTTAGAAATAGGAAATACTAAGAGGGGGGGTGAATCAGTATTTCACAAACTTTTACTTTTGCCCACTTATGGATATAACAGATTACTTTAAAGCATAAGAAACTAAATAGCATACATAATAGTAAATGTAAAGAACTCATAACACATGATATGTTCTTGAGGAAACCTTGGCCAAGGGAAAACCCCAGTGGGGATGGTACCCACAAAGATCCACTAATCAAAAGTATCATGTTAAGGATGTTGACCCTGTTAGGAGTCTATTACAAACATATAGTGTATCAGCACTAGTTAAGGGACTATAGGCCTTGTTAGAAGCCTCAACCCTGTTAGGAGTTGTAGATACAAAACTTGATTACCAGATGAGCTCACTGCCCAAACAAGTAATACAAATGTTTACTGATTACAAGATGGTACTTCTTACAACTTCACATCAACAACTTTCACCGCTATCACAATATACAACTATCACAAGTTACATTTCAAGTATGTTCGGTACATCTTTATACAAGATACAAACATAATATCTTTCTCTAGTTGGCTTCCACATCTTTATACAAGAGTAAACATCTAGGATTTAAGCTCTTTATAATATTAAGTCATTATTTTGACAAGCAAAATAATCCCTTAATTCATTTACTAGTTCTGCCTTCAAAATTGCTCTATCGGCTATACTCTATCATCGGTAAAATAATCATACCTTTGTTTGTACTATCTATACTCTTTTGCGCACTGAGATGGGGTATCCTTAGACACCATAGAGTCTATGTTCAATTGCAAAAACTCTGATCATGCTCAAGTGAACATCACCAAAACAAACTATATCAGGTGCTCTATCAAAAACACTATTTCATACTTAGACAATTTTAGTCTGCGATCTTCCATACTTACTTTCCAACTTATGCAATCTTCATAGGGAACATATGTTTCCATAATGACAACATCCATGTACATACCTCAGCCAAATTTCCAACACCTATTTCTTTCTATTAATATCTATTCAAATTGGATGCATGGATTTCTTGTGAATTATCAGCTGTTATGTATCTTGCAACTGCATTTGTAAATCTACATATACTTCTCTAGGGTTGTAAGCCACTTAGAGATCAAAATAGAGAAACTAAATCAGAATCATTCTTTGTCTTATTTCCTTTTAACAAAGTCTCAACTATCAATGATACAATACATTTGGTGCCCTAAGCTATCAATACAAATGATGCTTAGCTAAAAGCTCACGGGCTGTCCATTTGATAACCACAGTCAACATTTCAAAAAAATGGATATCCTTGAGCACAAGCACCAATAACATCAAATAATGAAGTTAAAGCACGGGCTAGGGCATGACACCAATAGAATGTGGTCATTTCAGTGACAGCAATATACAATGGCGTCATTAAACATATATGCCAGTAATATCAACAAACGTGAATCCAAACATTTGAAAACCAATGACATGTTTACAACAAAGGTCTAATAGAACTCCCAACAATTCTTAAACATAATTTATCTGATATGATGAATTCTTAAACAATTAAGGTTTGAGTAGACATAGTTATCACACTTTTTTTTTGTGTGGTACAAGGAAAATTTGGCTAGGTCAAATCTTCCTTCATGCTAGCAGTCTACAAAATTAGACCTTTATTAACAAATTGATCATATCAGATAGCTAGTATGTTTAAGAATTGTTGGGACTGGTCCTTTGGCGTGTATTAAATAGAATATATAGAATTTTCAGCATATTATTATCATTCTATTTCTTTGTTGTAAACATGCCATTGGTTCAGTTTTGTAACTTCACTGTTGTATGAGTGGATTGTGTATGAACAGTTAACATTAAACAAGGACCAAACTCCTCAACACATCTTGGAAACTCCATTCACTTCTACCAAGAATAAAGCATTTAATCCATTCAACATTACATATAATCATTAGACAGTTACATTTTCTAGCTGTGTAGAGGAACAGTGACCACCAAAATGATCAAAACTACTTTCACCCTTGCACAAGCTATTCCAAACTTCAAGTAAAATGAGAAATATGCTATATCAAATCATTCATATTCATAGTAACCATTCAAAGGATCATTTTGTCAATGAACCCTCTGACTGTACCCCTGTGGTAGAGAAAGGAAACTTAGTAAAACCAGTCTATGCCACTATTTGTGAGGGTACAGTCATTATAATTTATAAGTGCCTCTCAAACCTCTCCAAACATGTAAGATTATCTTTAAATACTTTATTGATCTCTTCTAAACATTAACCAAATCAAACCTACATTTGAATCCACACACAATAACCCCAAAATGAAGGGTTTTGTATCCTTTAATGAATCTCAGTCACTTGTAACGCATGAACAGTCAAACCAGTAGTCTCCAAAGCATTCAATAAGTGACTGGATTATATTTAATACATGCCAAAGGACCAGTTGTATGAAATTGTCAATCACATAGCATTTCATTGTTGTATGAGTGGATTTTGAAGGAACAGTTAACATTAAACAAGGAGCAAACTCCTCAACACATCTTGGAAACCATTGAATTCAATAATAAATGAAACCTAACACCAACACTATTCTTTCCATTCAGTTCTACCAAGAATAAAGCATTTAATCCATTCAACATTACATATAATCATTGGACAGTTACATTTCCTGACTGTGTACAAGAGGAATAGTCATGACCAAAATGATCCAAATATTTGAAAACAGTGAATCGATATCCTTGAGCACAAGCACCAATAACATCAAATAATGGAGATAAAGCACGTGCTAGGGCATGACACTAGTAGAATGCGGTAATTTCAGAGAGCATTCATGATCAAATAAAATGCAATGCATTTGAAATTTGCGGTTGAATATGATGCCAGAGGCTCGAAAGATGAAGAAATCACATACGAAGAACATGCCATTGGTTCAGTTTTGTAAATTTGTTTTTTGTGTAATTAGTAATTGGTAGATTAAATATAGATAACACCTTTATTATTTTAATTAGCATGTTATTATCATATCAGATAAAGTATGTTTAAGAATTTTTGGGACTGGTCCTTTTGTGTGTATTAAACATAATAGAATTTTTAGCATATTATTATCAATCTATTTCTTTGTTCTAAACATGCCATTGGTTCAGTTTTGTAGATTTGTTTTTTGTGTTAAATGCATTTTTTGTGAGGAGGGGTCTTGTTCTGAGGAGATTGATGAAGATTGTGCACCTCAAAAACCAATTCATAAGGTACCAATCCATGTTTCCTATTTGCTTATATTTTTGGTTTGGTAAATGTCCTTATAAGTTTCATGTCCTTTCTTTTGGTTACTATGGATGAGATATATATCTTACATTTAACATTAAAATTCTTTACATTTTAGAACATGTAGTGTGTTTTTTGAGGATTTTACCAAATCAACTTTTAACATAAACCAAAAACACCAAACTGATATCTTTCCCTTGCAGTGTGACAAAATATTTGCATTTGACCAATAACTACAAGCAATTGAATGATAAATCCACATACCTGTATCTTTGTAAAATACCTAGAACATCAAAAAGATGGCTAAGTCATTGCCGCCATGATTTTTATCTACTAAATATTGGAAAAGAAAACACCAAAAGGAATTGAATAGAAAACATGATTGGTCATTTCAGAGAGCATTTATGATCAAATAAAATGCAATGCCTTCTCTCGCTCTCGATCAGCTTTCACCCGCTCATTTTCTCCCACTCATTTTCTCTACAATCAAAATAAAAATGATTTGGCCATTTCAAAATAGCGAATCAATATCCTTGAGCACAAGCACCAATAACATCAACTATTTTGATCTATGGGTACCCTAATGTTGGCAAGAGTTCTTTTATTAATAAGATTACTCTACAAGCTTGAAGAAGCGATATATTTTGGCAAATGAAGACTGGAAAGATGATGATATTCCTGAGATCATGGATGGACACAATGTTGTAGATAGAATGGGAAGACATCTTTCGAGCTTGGCCCTGGATCCTTAAAAAATTGGGGTAGGATCGAGACCCAGGATAAAAAGATGTCTTCCTTTTTGTTGTGCAATATAGGCTCTACTATTGCAACAATGACAGACTGTAATGTACATATCACAACAGCTGAGAAACATAAATGTAGGCATCATGGTCACAATTTTTTGGAGACACAACATAATTGAGTGCTATTCCTAGATGATGCAAAGAAACCACTACTTTTCATCATCTCTGAAAACCACTCAATTATGTTGTGTCTCCAAAAAATTGTGACCATGATGCCTACATTTATGTTTCTCAGTTGTTGTGTCCCAGGACCCCTTATGACCCTTTACGACCATTTACGATCCCTAAGAATACATCTTAGAGGTCTTAAAATGTTGTAAAGGGTCATAAGAGGCTCCTAGGAGGGGCTAGGTGAGATTCCAGCTTCATGTGGTTGACCCTGTTAAGTAGAGAATGTTAAACTATTCTCAAAACAAAGAGAAGCTCAATAATTTAAGGTCTCAGTCCTTGGAGATGCTGAAAAAATGATGAGAATCAATGATGAAGAGTTTTTAGATTCTGAGAAGATGTATATGGAGTGGAGGCCAGATTGAGTACCAGTGTAGAGATGATGATTGGGTAACCTACATCTATAAAACCTTCACAATTATCTCTTCTTTGGCCTCCACTGATTCCTCTTATAAAAAATGGTTATCTAGAAACTTTGGATAGTGTTTTCTCATCCATTTACGAAATGTGCTAGTGATCGTATAAAATTACTTTAGGCCTCCAGTATTGATGAGATGTACAAGTGTAAAATGTTTTTGCAAGACTGTGATCAATTTCTGTAGTGTACATAAATGCAAGGCAGTGATTATTCTCAATGATTGACAGGTAGCTAGGACTAAAGATAGCACAACTCAAGAGACCATCATAGGTTGTCTCTCTCTTCGGTCTATATTATTGACATAATGTTTTACCTTTCATTAGCTCATCAAATCTGGGGATTTGAAAGAATTTAATAGAATATTTTCATGACAACATATATTATTTAAGTTGACATTGCATGAATTTATCTACTTCGCGCACTTGTATACTATGAAGATGGTGATAAAGAAGTATCTCCTCCCATGGCAATGCTTCTTTATTGCCCTCCTCATAGTCTACAAGTGTGTGAAGTAGATAAATTCATGCAACATCAACTTAAATAATATACATTGTCATGAAAATATTCTATTAAATTCTTTCAAATCCCCAGATTTGATGAGTTAATGAAAGGTAAAACATTTTGTCAATAATATAGACCGAAGAAACAGACAACCTATGATGGTCTCTTGAGCTGTGTTAACTTTAATGTGCCTATCCATCAGTTTTTTGACAATTCATAATTAATTCCAATAGAAGCACTATGCATTCGACAGACAAAATGTCTGAAAAAAATAATTTATGACATTTCATGCGATAGTAATGCTATACGTTCGATATGGAAACCTATTGGAGAATAGTGCAGAATTGTCGCTATTTCCATAGAGATTGTATATTTCTGATAGCTCTTGTTATCAGAATTTCAATGGATGAATCGCAGGAAATTCCATTTCAAATTTGTTGTCATTTGCAACTTTCTGACGTGAGATGGTGTCGGTAAACTGATAGGTAGGTCTTCTGTCGCAATCTTCTATGCAAAAATGGTGATAGACTCATGTGTCAAAATTTCAACAAATGAGCATTGCAAATTTGACAAATGGCCATCGAAATTTGGCCCCAAATGTAGTAGTGCTTGTGCATTTTTCTTTCTTTTAAATAAAAATCAAATCATGCTTAAAGGTAAATGAATCCTTCATATCATTTGTATTTTAAATCTTCAGCTTTATCCTTTGCATCTCTTGGAATTCTTGGGGCAAAACTAGTTTCTCATACTAGTTTTTGTGCCATTTTGGGATCTCCTTGGCTTTCATTTTAGGATTTGATTATCTTAGCATTTTTTGGGGATCCTCTTATTATGTTTGGAGAGAAAATCCACATTCTTCTAAAATGAGAAAATCAAATGGGGGCTTGGGTGCACTCATTTTGTCTCAATCAAAGGTGGTGTGTATGAATTTTTTGTCATATGTTGCATCCATGTTTGCTACAAATGTTTGATTGTCTACGCATGATCCCAATTGGTTGGGTTCATCACATCTACATTTTAGAATACTCGGTGGGACACCTACCATGTAATTTTCCTCTCAATTTAAGGGTTTTCATCACCTATTTCTAAAACTTTGACAATCCTCGTACTAGCCTATGAGAATCCTCATATGAGGAAACTCATTCTTTCCCTATTTACTTGTACTACATGCTAAGTATACTCATACTACATGTGGAGAATACTCATACTAGTCTATGTGTATACTCATATGAGTCTACACATGTAATGCCCACCCTAGTATCTACATATTTTGGATGGACGTGATTACTACTTTTATACTTTGCATTATATGTTGGACTATGTTATTTCATGATGGGACATTTGATTTCATATTTTTTTTGGTTAATAGAGTTTATTATGAGATATTAAATAATTTGAAATAAAATGATGAATGATTAGAAATAAACTATCTGTAAAATGTTTTACATTTAATTTATATTATAATGGATCTAATAGTGCTAACTCCATTATGTTTTGATGATTAGATTGGTTGATGTGAGTGTAGAATGAGGAGAGGCAATCGTAGTTACTCCTATGGGAGATCCATATGATGTCACACTCTCCCTCCCTATTTTGCATTGTTTTTTTATATATATGTATATGCATGTTGGTTGATGATGCAGGATGTAGGTACCAGGCATCATCTCCACTGTATGTTTGTCATTGATGACAACATATGGTAAGTAGCATGCATGAAAGAATTATGTGGTAAGATTTGAGTATATGTAGCATGGACATGTTATCAGCATGATATCATGGATGCAGAGGTTAATTGTTAGTACAGATAGTTATGTAGCAGCTTGTGTCAGTAGTGTTCCTAACAGAGTTATAGGCAGTGTTCTATGAGTAATTGTCCATACAATTATCATGGATCCTTGCACATTTGGATATATTATGGAGACATTTAGTGTTGCTCCATTCATGGATGCAAAGTTTGATATGCAGTAGAAGTGAAGTTATGCAGTTGCTATTCACCAATTATAGTTTCCAGTGTTTATCCAGAAGAGCCAACAAAGATTATATTGGTACAAGAGTTGTGCCTATAATTTCAATATGCATGCTTGGATTAGTGATTAGAGAAGAGTTAAGAATGTTTTGTTAAGAGCACATGATGTAATTCAGCTTGAGGAGAAAGTATCAGTCAATTTGGTAGAGTCGATTGTGTGTAGTGTGCCTCTATGCTTATTAATTTGGATAGGTCCCAGTTTGTGTTGTGTACTTAGTAGAGCCGATAGAGATGTTATTGGAGAGTGTTATTGTTTCTCTAATATGATTTAAAGGTGGTTATAATAGGCTGACTTGATTATAAAATTTAGAGGAAATATACTTATAGCTGGTCATTTGTGATCGCTATAAGTATGACATGGACATGAAAGCTTAGAGCAGAGCAGAGAGTGCAAAGTATTGTGTCATCAAGAAGAGGTCTATGTGACAGCGAAGATAGAGTGTGCTATTAATTGGAACTAATCAAGACAACATGTCTACCTCACAGTTCACCAAGATCAAGTTATAGTGTGTATGTGTTATTCAGAAGGTTGTAGCCTTCACCCCTTTGACCAGTGAGCTCTCAGACAGTACGTCCTCACCCCTAACAAGGTCAATAATAAAAGAATCCTAACAGGGTCTAACCTTTGACCAAGTCACTATACTTATTGCATTGTAAAGATCAACTCCTAACAGGGTTGTAAGATCTTCTAACAAGGATCATTATACACTAGTGCAATTTATTAGTGGGTGTTAATTCCCATCGGGGTTTTTACCTATTTGGGTTTCCCCATAACCAAAATATTGGTGTTGTGTTCAAGTATTCTTTCATTGTTTTTATGCTTAATATTTAAGTATACATAATTGGATAAAGAATTGAAACTTGTAGATAACTGATTTACCCCCCCCCCCCCCCCCCCCCACCCTCTCAGTTATCTATTGGGACTATTCCTAACGGAGAGGTGCTTCTGTATGCACCCTTTTAGTAGCAATGTCTAGGCCAGATGTGCTATTATGAATTTGAGGAAGTTTGCATCTACATGGTGGCATATGGAAGAAGATAAACTTCAAGTCACCATCAAGACTATTTCATGTGAATTGTTCCTAAAAAATGTTGGTAGTATTTTCAATTTTCCAAAGGTTTCATTATAATTTTTGCTCCTTTGAAGGTTTTTCATGTTTTTGTGCTAAATCTCCTACAATCTCCTCTCCTAGAGCTCTCAAATTGTTCATAATGGTGAGAAACCCTAAGTGCTATGTCGAAAAATACTTCTGAAAGTCCAAAAACCCTAGGAAAGCTTAACCAAGTTCTATTTTGCCATTACTTTTTCAAATCACTTAAGTGAGCCTTTAAGCATGTGCACTTTATAAATTACCAACTAGTCCCCCGGTCTCCAAATGAGTTCAGCATATTCCTTTTAGTCTGGCGATCTCCCGAAACCCTTTGTCGGGTGATCTCTTTAAGTATAGAGAATATTCCTTTTCTTCATGAGACTCAGTGGATGTTTTCAGTCACCAAGTCTCTAAATGTTTTATGTGAGATCTAGCTACTACACTAATAAATATTTTGAAGACAACTATAGTTGTCCAATCTCCAGATCAGAAATACCTTCAGTCGGGTGATCTCTAAATAAAATGAAGAAGTGATTGAGTATTTAGTGATTACGAGATTTATCCTATAGTCCCTGAGTCTCTAAATGAGAGTTGTCAGTTATGTTTTCTTTTAGTCTCCAAGTCTCTCAGTTCTTAGGTGGTTAGTGTTTTTATCCAATGACCCAGTGATTGCATTAGTCATGTATCCTGAGAATCCTGGTGGTTATGTTGTAAACATTTAACAATCTAGCGACACAGTTATCTCTTAATCTCATCATGTAGCGGTGAAGTGTTAAAATGTTCAACAACTCAGCAATAACCGTAAGATGAAGGAAAGATCAAAGAAAGGAGTTTAATCTCATAGTCTAACTAAGGTTAAGAAAGATATCTAGCGACTTGGTGAATAAAGGTTTTTGCGTAGTCTCCAGATTTAACCAGGAAAAGGAAAGTATTAGGAGACTTGAGACATCTTCAGTCGCATGTTCACCAGAAGAAGATGAGTTAAGGTAAAGTTTTTCACAAGATAAATATGAAGCATTGATGCAATTTTGATTGAGTAGTGGCTGCATTATCTCCAAGTCAAACCATGAGTTAAGAAAAGTTTTTGTGATCGTGAGAAGTGCTCTGTCACCCAGTCTCTGGACTAAACCCAGGTTAAGAAAATCATTCAATGACTGGGAGGTAACTTCAATCACACAATCGCTAGATGACTAAGGGTTAAGTGTTTTTCGAGGTCAAAAAATGAAAAAAAAGATATGAATCTATTTGTGGAATTTGGTGATGTGTTCGTTCCTGATTGGTCGTAGAGTAAAATAAGTGAAATAATAATCTCTCAGTGATTACGAAATGGACTATAGTCACTGAGTCTCTAGCAGTAATAAATCAAAGATGTTCTGCCTTCAGTCACTAGATCTCTAGAAAGGTTTAGTCTCCAGATCTCCTGAGAAATTTAAAGTCAAATTAAAGTTAATGAGATTGAGTGCCTACCGTTAGATTAAGATCCTATGGCTGTTGTGAAGTTGCAAGAAGAAATGAAGATTTGATCAAAATTTTAGTGATTAAGAGACTTCTCTTTAGTCACTAGGTCTCCAGATGGGCAAAGTCAGGTAGTCTCAAGAAAAAATTTGAAAAGTCAACAGGTTTTAGAGATGAAGAGACTCCTGCTAGTCGTTGAGTCTTTGAATAAGAAGAAAGGCTATTGAGACTTTTGAAAGGCATTTGTTGCTAGGTCTCAGAATAAGATTAATAAGTGATACATTTTGTAGCGACTGTGACTTTAGACTATAGTTGATGGGTCTCTGAATGAAAAATTATAGTTTCATAAGGTCGCCAGATCACGAGATGAAATGATAAAAGGCTAAGTAATTCAACGACTATGATTTTTTACTATAGTCACCAGGTCTCTAGATGGAATAAAGTCATCTAGCGATTATAATTTATGACTATAGTCTCCAAGTCTTGTGATAAATTTTAAAAGGTAAAATCATCCAGCAACTTAGAGATTTTCCTTTAGTCACCTAATCTCTGAGGAATATGAAAAAGCACCAATTCTTTCAGTGATTGTGATTGGTTGTGTAGTCACTAGGTTGCCAGAAATAAAATTTGATTACCTATCACTTTCTCAGCTCACGGCTAGTGGATTAAATTCAGAACGTGCCAAGTAATGGCAGAAGTGACATGAATTACAGATCTTAAGTCCCAAAAGGGAAATTGCATTCAATTCTCTAGAATAAATACAGTTAACTGTCACTCTTGAAAATTCTGAGAATTATGAGAATTCTTAAAAATTTTAGTGATTAAAGAGTTCAGTAAAGTTCAGAAGCTTTATAGGAATTTCTATCTACAGTTAGGATGAGTTGACCATCAACCAGTAGAGCTTGTACCAATAAGGGTTCAAAAGAAAAAGAGAAGGAAAGTTTCTCAGATGAATTTATCACTTTGTTGTCAGGATCATCACAAAACAAAAAGGTTAGTGACGAATGCTTCATTGATAATCTGAGTTACTGTAGAGATGCTAAGACACTTGATGGAACTTGAATGTGCATGTTTAAGTATTTTTATAATAATTCAGATAGTCCAGTACCAATTTCAAACCCTTGGACCTTAGGTCTAGCTAGGTTGATAGTCTTAGATGTCTTCCTAGATGTTGATTTGTTAATTGCCTTGGAAAATAGTTATGACCCCCTATCTAGAAAAATAAGGAGTGATGGATTAGCTTTAGTAACTTTAGATAGGAATTCTTTCATGAGGGCTTTCGATATCCACATCCCCATGGCCATTGAGATCAATTTGCAGGCCCAAGACAATAGGTACACTTGGGAATCCATCTTTGTATCCAAGGAATTTCAAAACTATTTAGATTTTAGGATTGCTGCAAATGTAATAGCACTGCCTAGATTGTGTAGGGTATGTTTTATCCAAATGCAACAATCTCACTTGTTTATATGTGGAATGAGGCTATGAGAGACATGTCTATTCATTTAGTAATGTTTGACTAATTAATCATATATTAGAATAATATACATTTGAATATATATATATATATATATATATATATATATATATATATATATATATATATATATATATATATATATATATATATATATATATATATATATATATATATATATATATATATATATATATATATATATTAGAAAGTAAAGTCCACCAAGAAAATTGAGAGGGGGGGTGAATTAGTTATCAGATAATTATAACCTTTATCAACTTCAACAGCATTTAACCATGTAAGCAATGTAATTACCAACCATAGAAAGATATTCATACACAATGACACAATAACACAAGATATGTTGACTAGGGAACCTCTTGATCAAAGAGTAAACCCCGGTGGGAATTGTAGTACGTCACCCCTAGTCTGATTTTATAAATGTTGTAATTAATCTAGGACGATAGATAATATGTTAGGAATTTGTTGATGCTTATGATTTTACTGACCCCATACTTGCATGACTATGGTTGATGTGTTTGTTTTATATTTCTATTTGATGTGCATGATGTGGTTGAGGGACGGAGTCATAGTTAGTTGCTTGTGAGATCCATAGGATCGGTCGATCCCCGCCATTGTCTGTTATATTTCTATATATATGCACATGTTTGTCTCTCATGCAGGTTCCCAGGTATCAGACATCGACTTCCCTAAATTGTCAGGATGAGCGTGCCCTATCGCTAATCTCAATGGTAAAAGAGGGGAGATAATATTCAGTTCTAAATCCTAACCTAAGCCAAATATTGTCCTAAAGTAGGGGACAAGATTTTGTGTTTCCACCCTTCTAAACTCGTCCAATTGGCAAGAGTTTACACCTATGTCCTGAGTTTGAATGTGGGTCTTGAGGTCTTTCTGATTCATTGGTTTGTGGCTTTTGATATGATTTCTATTTTTAGATCATGCTATTTTTAGCTGTGGCATAGTATTTAAATGGTAATTAAATAAATAGATTTATTTAGTTTAATTATTATTTTATTATATAGTTGATGCATTAATTAATTGGAAATTAATTATATGCTTATTTGATTGTGGTTGAATTAATTAAATATTCTCACTTTTGAAATATTTAATCATGAAATTAACCTTTGGTTCAATTATAATGTATTTATTAAATTGAGGATTATTTTGGCATGTGTTTATTATGTTAACTAAATGTTCTAATTATTAATTAATTAAATGCATTATGTTGCACATTCATAATTGCATGAAATTGAATTAGTAATTCAAGTTGAAGTTTGGTTATGTGTTTTCAACTCAAGTCAAAGAGGAAAGGAGACTCCAGTTCAACTGAGACTGAACTGTGAATTGAAGTTCGTCTTCATGCAAGCCCTTTTGATGTTGAGTTTATATTTTTGCATGTGAAAGGGGAATTTCTTTAAATATTAGGGGTTTTAGCCATTATTCAGCTACATAGGTTTGGAGGAGGAATTTTGGAGACAGTTTTGGGACAGATTTGAAGAGTTCATCGAAAACCTTGGATTTTGTGTTCTTCGATATGGTCATCTTCGAATCTGTTTAATCTCGATTTGAGGTAGGTTTTGAAGTTTATTCTTGTTTTCCCTTTTTGGATCTCTATAGAAAATAAAATTGTGTCTTCCTCAAGCCTATTGGAGTTGAATGTTTTGGAAAGTTTTTGTATGATTAATTGCAATATGAATTAATTAGTTTGCCAATCTGTTTTGCAATTTTGATGGTTCTGATAGACCTCTAGGAGAAGCTTTAGAAAACCCAATTTGCCTAAGATTTTGATCTTTGTAAGAAAATATTAGTGGAATTAATATTTTTTTCTATGTTTTGTGTATTGTGCAATTTATGGTATATATATATATATACTATATATATATATATATATATATTATATACTATATA